>UCOJ01000105.1:0-204283 GCA_900474305.1 Cecidostiba fungosa | reverse complement strand
GTATAATACAGTGTAATAGTTTTCCAATACACAGCACCGGCTAAAGTAAAAAATAGAACTGAGCCTAGATATGCTAGACGCATATCGACGCGCAAATAATTTTTTAAATTTCCATTCCACAAGGTCACTTTTGTTAAAAAAAATCGATTTCCCTTGGAAAAATCCAACAACGCCATCGACTTTAAAACAAAACAGCCTTTGTCCCCAGTTGCGTACACATGTATATATACATATATATCTACAGCGTCGAGGAGGAAGTCGATAGGCTGCGCCTTTATTATCGCGTGGAGGATCTTTCGCCGCGGCTAGAAAACGCGAACCTCGACTGCTGCAGTGGTCGGTTGCTGTGGTTCGAGCTCATGCCGATCTTCAACTCGCGCCTTGGATTTTTTCTCGCCGAGATCATGAGGCTAACTGGATTTCAGACGGTGTATCGAAGGCAGACTTTTGAAGCGTCGGGAGATGATTGTAGGGTACGAATGATTTAAAAGTCTATTTATTATAGAAATATTTTAATAGACACTTATTCTTATGCAAATTTATTTTGTTTTTATTCACGATAACGCGGCAATTCCAGTAGCGTGAGGCTTTGAATTAAAAAAATTAATGATGATTAGTTAAAAAATCGTCGTTGCTTACGTAAAAGAAACTATCGGCGTCTTACCGCACTCGGCATTTTGACTACTTAAAAATGTCGAAATCTTCGGTGCGTTTCGCACTATACACGCAAGGCATTATATCTCTGCGATTTAAGTGCGGCCACTTAAAAATTAATAAATCACAATTACGCGTATTTCGTTTTGAAAAAGCATAAATCATTTATTATCTTTAGTACAGACCGTATTACCAACGTGTTTAAGTGTGATGCAACCAGTAGAGCCAAGGATTCGAAAATTCCCTCAATTTCAACGTTTCTACGAGAAAGAAAACATGGACTTGCCATTCGAAGAGTTATTTTCGCTCTTCGTGATAACTCCCAGATTAACGATGATCAGAAGAGAAATCGTCAATACCAAGATTGTGGTCGTCGGTGCATCCGATTGTGGATTAGCCTTTATAGACGCTCTTAACTCAGGGTATATTATTAACGATCTATTTTCAAGCAGACAATTAAAAATTCGAACGTTACAGATACAAGTACAGAGATTTGCATTTTTCCCAAATCACGTTGATATCCACCAACGGTCTTCTATACGACCACTCGGACGATTATTCCGTCAGAATAATGACACCGTTTAGAGGAAAATACTGTCATGCCTATCGAAAACTCACTTCAGGAAGATCGAACTTCACAGTCATCAAAGGCACAGTTATTGCGATCGACAGGTCGACCACAGCAAACATTAGTTCCACCCACTTAATCAGACAGACCTAGTCTATGTATAGTATATATATTCTCGATTCGCAGAGATAAAAAGTGTGTGCAGATCGAGAACTCGGTGTCCGTGACTTACGACTATCTTGTTCTCACTTGCGGTTTGCTGTTTCAAAGACCCGAATTGGACGAGTAAATTTCGCTTATATTCCTCTCATCTCATTCTAATTGCGATGACCTAATTGTTGCGGTTTTCAAGAAGATCGAGCCTGGAAACTCCGGCAAATTGCTTTTTGATTAACGATGACGTGGACGCTCGTAACTGCCTGATGGAAATCAGAAGGATGACTGCTGATTTTACTGTAAAACGTTCGTTGCTAACGTTATAATAAACTTCTGTATTTAATAATGTATTATTTATCATAAAGAACGATGATATTTAATTAAATTCATTTGCTTTAAACTGCTATGAAACAAGGCTAAGTCAATTTGCCTCAGCGTATATATATATCCATTTCGTAGAATCAATTGTCTTCTATGGATGCAATATCGAGTGCTACTGCGCATTAGCTGCTTTCCTCGAGTTGGGCCTTGAAGGATCATGGATTACGTTAATTGAGCCGAAGCTTCTTACTCGTGATGATATCTTCCAAGACGATTTAGAAGTGAGCTCTTAATTTCCTAAACTCTTTCATCATACAATTAAAAAGAAAAAATATTCAATAGTGCGACAACTAATATTTATGAATAAAAAAAAAGATAAAGGATGCATTAAGGGAGTCACTAGAATCAAATGGTGTCAGGGTCGTGTCTGACTGCGATGTGGTCGACTGGACGACGGTCGAGGGGTCGGGAGTCGTGATCAAAAGCCTGCGCCTTGAGAGAAACGAGGAGATCATCGACTGCGACGCTCTCCTTAGCTTCCAGAACAAGCAGCCGTGTTCCAAGATCTTTCTAGGTGATTACTAGGGATCGAAGGATCGTTTATTAGGCTAATGGCTGGGTTGGCAGTTATGAGAAGTGGAGGAGGGATGGTTGAGGGTTTTTTTTTTTGAATGGATGAGTTAAAGGGATTGAATTAGATTGTGCTTGAGTTGATTGGGTTATAATAATAATTTTGGTTTATTATTTTTCTGTTGCAGGTGAGTTGCTGATGACGTTATAAGCTTGTACGTATATATATAAATACACAGAGAAAACAGCTTGTTTGAACTCTTTCCGGATCTCTAGTTTCTGGTTAGTGACGATAGGTGGCGCATAGGTACTTTCTTGTTTCCCTCAATAGTATCCGTGCGCACAATGTATATATAGAGGTGTACCACCTATTCCAAAACAGACTTGTTAGTTCTTCCTTCCGTTTTATCAGTGAAATTAGAAAATGAATAGCTTCCATAATCAAATTTACACCTATAAAAAAGTTAGCTATTGTCTAAATTATGAGTCATACTATACTAAAATCATCTTTGTTTACACATACATTTCAATGCATATGTAGGACTATATCATAATTTTCTATCACAACTTGATCCAAAATAATTTCATCAAATATCCATAATAGACAAGCAATTATTTAAAACTGGGTTTAACAAAAAATATATAGGTAAACAACATTATCGCGTGAGTCTTCGTTTACACCGATCACCGCAATAGTCATATCCTTATCCCATGAAACCAAAAACCACTGACCAAAAACGAAGAATAACCATTTTTTTAAATCCTGAAAAGATCGAAGTACTCTCACCACAGGCGCTACTGTCCTCCTATAAAGTCGCTCGAGATGAAGTAACTCTATCTAATCGCTGCGGTTAAATAACTCGCCACCGACTTACGCTTCGCGTCACCTTCTGTATTACACCTATATAGAATCATTATAATAAACTCTCGATCCCGATCTATTTCCTCAGCGATATCCCGTGCAGGTCTAGTCTTCGATGGTCTTCTCGTCATCGACGGGAAATTTAGGACGAACGATCGACACGTCTTTGCCGCCGGAACGATGACCAAGTACTCGAGGAAATTGCGGATTTCAAAGCTACCATCACATTCACATTACAATAGAATAGAAGTCGGAGAGAAGGTTTTGCATTATAGTTCGCGATTAATCGTCCGGTTATATATAGAGAAGGTATTGATTGGACAGACGAGGTTATTTTGGTATTTTATAGCTAGCTGAAAAGCTCGTGAGCGAAATCTTGTCTGATAATGAGGACGACGATAATGAAGACTTTCGATTGAATCCACCTGGATACTCGTTTGAAAAACCAGTTGTAGTGTCGTGTCTTCTTCCGTCTGGATATCGGTATCTACACGTCCGGAAACCCGGCGTTTGGAATACGAACAAAAGCGACGACATTGATAAAGAGGTTCGCATTATGAGATTAAATTTTTATTTATTTGCGTCACGTTTAACGACTTACATTTAAAAGAAAAAAATATTCGTAACATCTTATCTTTCTCACTCTAAATGCACCGTTTTACGTAACGGCGTACTAAACCATGAATTTTCAAAAAGCCCAATCCTAACTAGAGCGAAGCGGAAAAAAGTCCAAGTTTACAGTTCGCTTCGACCTTGGCGAGCGAGAAAAAAGAAGAATAATAATAATCGCTCGAGAAAAAAAAAGACGAGCGAATATTATTTTCTCGTACATAATACACGTGTCTTATACCGTAGGTACACGCACGGGATGACGTGTTTACGTCGGGATCATGCACAGCTGATACTGGATACTTTCGACTTCGTTTAAACCAGTTCCGTACGGTCGAGTGCGTAACTTGCTTCGGGAAAATGGTAAGAGGGAGAGATAGTCGGATGCACTTCCAGGTGTTGCGAAATTCCGCTCTTGTTGACATTTTTTTTTTCCTCGAATGTTTGCTTGGACTAGATTCGATATCGCGTGTTTATATAATTAAATCGACATGTATTTTTATCTTTGCGAAATACTCTTTTTTGCGCAAAAAAAAATTTGCATAACTACTGTGTTCTGGGAAAACGCTACTGTTCTAGCCTTAATTAGACGATGCATTGTAAGATATCTGGAGGTGCAACGTTTTTCACAGCTCTTTTTTTTCTCTGTAATAATCGAGATTTACGATCTCTGTGATAGGATTTCGATATTCAGAATATGATTTCGCTTTACGGTAAACACGAGGCGCTGCTGAACGATTTGAAGAGACGGTTTTTGGTGAGCCTATTCCGAATGTAGATATATGTATCCGATGTGTATACACGAGTATATAATTCATTTATTTTGCAGAATTCCGAGATTACAGACTTTTTCGCGTACTTTAACGAACCTTGGGCCACTGCGCTATTCTCCGATGATTTCGACGAGTTTCGAAAGAGACCGAAATGCTTTTGCTCCAACGGCACAGTAAGAGTAGTAAAAACACAAAAAAGTACACATTCTTGGAAAAAATATTAACCATTTACAACAACACCACTATATAGAACGACTGCAAACAAATCCTGAGAAATTACCTAACTCGCGCTCTAACTCAGGCTAATTACGAGGAAGTGAGTTATACACGCCATCCTCTCACTCAAACTAAAAAAGAAAAAAAGAATAGCCGAATGACACGTCGTTCTCACGCAGATCTCAGACTCAGATCGAGCCCGGCTGATGAGAGAGTGTCTGGAAAAATGTTGTTATCTTCAGGAAATAGAAGACAGCCTGATCGAGTTTCTCGAACGTCACGAGGATGAATTGCCGATGTACAAGACGATTCGAAAAGAGCGCCAGATCCTCCGTGAAATCGAAGATACGCCTCTGGTTTATCGCGATAACTCCGAATGCATTTGCCAGTCATCCACGTAAAAGGGGAACGACTTTGTGTACTTTTTGTATTGTATCGTCAGACACACACACACACAATTTTAGAAAGTTATATGTGCGGTGTTCTGTTGTATTTGTCAGAGGAGAGAATAAAAATATTATACGGTGTGTTGGGGAAACTTAGGTGTAGAAAGTTTTGAAAATTCGTACAGGAAAAAAATTGAATCTATTTTCAAGCTATAGATTTCACGCGAAATATAGACTCATCCATAAAAACATCGGTACATACAACAGAGCTCCTAAAAAGGGAAAACCAATAAGCCTCAGCATACAGGCATCCAAAATTTTTACCATCACTCTCTAACAAGAAGACAAAGAAACTTTCCCTCGTTGCACAGCTGCATCAGAAACAACGATCCATCCATCGTTTTTTTCCCATCACCAACAACAACAACCCCATTAGCAAAAAAAAAAAATACGAAATCCAGCTGATTATACCCTAAAAGAATTTTCCTGCATCCCATAGACTGCAACAAAGCCTCGTAAAATCCGGGATGACAATGGACCCCTGGCAAGAGAAATCGAGGCTGCTCCCGATCTCGGCGCGCGAGTTCCGTTTATTAGCATGATTCGCGCGCGCGCACACGGGCTCTCTCGCGATTCGATCTTGTAGGTCAAGTTTACGAGGCTTTTGCAGCGAGAAGTGGGAGTGGACTCTCTTGACAGCGCTGCTATACGAGAGCAGATGTGCAGCAGTCCACGTGCGCGTGTCGAGATATTCGCTTCGTGTCTTCTGTGTATATTATACCAACTGCGATTGTGCTGGTGTATTATTGTAGGCGAGAGAGAGAGGACTACTGCTGTGTTGTCTGTGGGTATATTGTGATGGTGTAACGTTGCTTTTGCGGGAATAGCGAGAGGTTTCTTTGTTGTTGTTTTTTTTTTCGTTTTTATAGTGATTTTTTCGTTTAGCATAAATTTAATTGTATATATAAATACGAAGTGTTTGATTAGATTCGAAAGTAAATTATACCGGTGTATATAAATATGTGAGATATAAAATCGAGCTAATATTGAAAGAGGATCGAGTTATTATATATTAAACGTTATAATTTAATCAGATAAGCCAATACAGCTCGTGTACACATGAGATCTATATGATAAATAAAGTATTGAGCTTCTGACGTCGTGAAATAACGTTATACCCACCCACGCGAGGTATTTCAAAATCGGAGACGCAAATAAATTCGGTGATTGTCATATATATGCACATGAAATTATTCGCAAAAACCTGTTTCTCTATCAAGAAATGTCGCGTCATAAAAAAATAACATAAAAAAATGTTTAATCTATTATCATGCTCGTCCCTATACTTCAAATCAATGAACAAAATAAAACATTTTTTAAAATTAAATCACTGGCGCCTTACGAAAAATTTCCCAGACGATCTTGAATCTTACCCCGAAAATTCGTTTGTTTACAAACTTTCAAGCTCGCACGTGTGCAGCCTTATTTTTCCGTTGGAGGACAGACTTTCCGCGTGAATATTCGAAATACCGAGGGTCTACGCTCGCGAGACGACAGCTATTCTCGACGCGAAGCGCGTCCAATTCTCGGCGTCAAGTTTAGGTCAATGTCGAGCTAATATTAAAAGCGCCGAGGGCGACACTGCCGGTGAAGCTTTTTTTTTGCTTTGGGAGCTTTTTGGGAGCATTTTACTTTGCTTATTAGGTTTATTTTTTGGGAAGTTTTGAAAAATGGGGAAAGAATGTATAGTCAATGGGTTGACGGATGTTATTCTCTTCTGATTTTTCTAATGTGGGAAAAAGAGGTATATAGAAGTGAATTATTTACGATCAGTACAAGATTCATATTTTGTAAATTATACAATACTTTAAAAAGAAACAGCACTCTTCTCATACTTTTTTGCTATATGAATAAAAATATTCTTGTACATCAATTCCACTTTCTCTCCACATCAGTGTCTGACCATCGCCGGCACGTATCTACTGCAATTTATTTGCTTCGACGATACCGCCTATCATTCCGTAATCCCGACAATCCTCATTTACGTCAATAACGAGCGTTATATACGTCAGACTCGCGAGAAATAACTTGACACTCGCTTAGACGAGACCTAATCGGTCTACATGGATGCGGTAATTATTATGCAAGACACTTCGCGCTGGAATTCACACGTGGGTGAGACGCCGCGATTTTCCCCGGCTCTGAGACTATTTACGGAACCCGACGATATATATTATGCCAATTAAAAAAGCTCGTGATGATTGACGAGAGCTTGCGGTGGAAAATTTTTGTTTTATTAGTCTGGTTATTTTCATTTGTTAACATCTCGAGGATATAAACTTGAGAAACGCTAACTCTTGCGTGGAAATGTAGATTTATGCCAAAATGTAGATACACTTTATAGGATTTTTCAAGAGAAACTTGAAATATATAAAAAAATGTTATCGATAATTTTAATAAGCACATCACTTCGATAAACACCTAAAGTACATTTCGATATTTTACAGACATCATGATGAAATCAGTGATGCCCCAAGAGTCCTCGAGGACCGAGACTCGTGTGATACGTCTCACCACAGATCAAGAAGCTGTCTTACAGGAGCAGTTCAACAGATGGCCCAAGAACCCCCATAAAGCCGACGTCGTACTTCTGGCTGCCGAAACCGGTCTCTCCGAGGAGGATGTCCAGGTATATTTCATTAATTCTACCAAAAAAAAATCTTTTCAATCGAATTCTCTCGACTAATGAGACAAAAAATTTTATTTTTCAGGACTGGTACTCGTTAAAGTTGGCGCAGCTGAGAAAAGAGCAAGGATTAGGCGGCGGCTTCGGACTGCCGAACTACTAGTCGTACGAAATTGTATATTCGCCGCTACATTCAACCACCGGCACCTCAGTATTTCTTTTTCTTTTCGAAACAAAAAATAATAAAAAAAAAGAAAGAAACAAAAAAAATTCTCTTAGCGTGAACGATGGAAAAAAAAACGAAGAAGACGAAGAAAAGACGGTACAAAGAAATTAGAGAATAAGTTCCATAGAGTATATTAGTTGAGTATTCACAGTTTATGATTCGTATAATATTGTAGATCGCGATGCTATAAGACGAGAGTTTAGTTTTTAGTTATAATACACATACTATTATAGAGTATATATATGTCTAAGTTTCCTGTAATACGCAGATCAAAAAATTGCAATGTATTGCCACATACTCTACTCGCAGAAGAAATATTCACGACACACATATATACACACAAGTGCAATTATATACGTGGATGTAGTAAAATAAGATATAAGTACAATGAAAAAAATGGTTGCATCAGTGGATTATTCCGGAGTACAATTTCTTTTTGTATAATGCACAGTTTTGTATCACATCTTTGTTACGCGTACATATATGTATACGAACGCTTTTCATTATAAATTATGCTGATAATAATACTCTTTTAGAGCGAACACATTATAGCCTAGTCGTTGATAATACCGAAAACACAGAAACAAAAGGTCTCAATAAATTGTTAATGGTTAAGTTTCCGAATTTTAAACTACACGCGATAATATACATACCTGTTTTAAAGATCTGGTCATCTTTTGATGTAAACATGGTATAATTGTAAAAAATAAATGTTCATTTGAAATATAATGGAAAATCATGATTCTGACTCTTATTTTAATATGTTTTTAATAAAATATAGTTGATACAACAAATAACGAATAACAATACATCATATAACAGGCATAAAATATTAAAAATACATTTTCTATTATGCTTATTACATATAAAAAACCTATGCTAAACTTACTTTAATTCAAGTCTTCGCCATTCTACGAAAATATTATTGCCTCAAAAGTACTTCATAAGTATCCATCTTTGAATTTAAGACTAAAGTTAACGTAACAATCACAGCAATATGTTCATATGAAACATAATAATCCTTCGTTAAAATATCTCACTATATAACAAGTGTACATGTTTTCCCCAATCTTAAACTACATTGATAAGTATTTAATAAAAAAACTCTACTGTCTCACAACATTCAACATCTCGTTCGAGTATTTCGGTGGAAATTCCTCGTGAGCTCCATCAGCCATAAAACACTTTCTAGCCTCCATCAGAACAACAACACCCAAGTGACGCTGTTCAATCGCCATCATCGTCGCTGCCACACCGTAATACGTGCCTCTGATAACGTTACAGCTTCGATCTGTACCTACAGCGTCGATCATTAAAGCTTCACGAGTGTAAGCTTCTTCACTGATTATATTTTTCGCAAACTCGAGAAGCAGAACCGGACAACCGTCATTCCAAATATCTATTATTTTTTTTAACTTCTTACTTGTGGTGGGTTTATTCATCCTGTAATACTCCTCGGCTGCCTTCGTGTGACTCTTGGATCTTGCGTTTTTTCCTTTTCCTAAGTAAAAAACGGAGTTGATGAAACTCTCCCAGCTGACGTCTCTTCTGTCTCGACACTTACGCGAATCGAGAAGCAGGTAGTTGTAATAGAGCTTATCGTTGCCATCGCGTCGATTTTCTTTCGGTATCTCGAAATCGCTCAGGATCGTGGATAATTGTTTATCGTAATAGTCTTTGTCTGAAATGTACCAGTCTATGGAGAAGATAGAAAAAGGTATTGAGGCAATGTGTTCGTCATCGAAGAGACTGTATTTTTTGCTTGAGCGTAATGATCGACCAGTTGTTGCCTCTTGTTTATCTGATGACTTCTTTTTCGATTCTTTGGCTTTTGGTTGAACGATTGAATTATCTGGTAGAAAAGGCCGATCCAAAAGTTGACTTATGAGTGTAAATGCATTCAAGTTAGCGTCGTTTTGTAATTGACTGATCGAGCTTTGCTCTTTATCACTCTCTCCTTTGCCACTTTTTGAATTATCGGCTACAGGTTGCGTCTTTACCGACACAGGTGAATCTTTCTTTGACTTCGTTCCGGTCTTCTTTACTATGTCAAGTGAACTTTTTGTCGAGTTAGTAGGTAATTCCGATGTCACTAGAACCGATGGTTTCGAATTTTTCGATTTGGTGGTGGTTTTCTTCGGTCTAACTTGAGATTCCTCCACCAAGTCAGGGAAGTCATCTATATAAGATTTTAAAACCTGTGGATCAACGCGGCCCACTGGAAGCAACTCTGGTGCATCCGTATCTTTTTTTGCGTCGTCGGCTTTTGAATCTGAAATATCGAAATTATTAACGCTGAAAATGACGATAATTCAATTGATAAAAAATTATATTTAGCAATGGCTGAACATGTATTTTTATTGAGTTCCGACAATCACTTAATTTCTTATCAGGAGATGAAGTCATAAGTCAGTTCAGACGAATTCGATAAGACGTACCTTTTGATTTGCTCCTTTTAGTCGAGGCATCCATTGCTTAAGTATCTGTAACGAAATATAATCATCACTTTTTATGTAGATCAATAGAACATTATCACTTCACATAATTAATAAAAATTTATGAAGTTTGAAAAATTGATAAATATGAATGAAACTTACTTACCTATATTGCACAGTACCGAAGGTAAAGTCGCACAATTCGTCTGCGTCAAAACATTCAGTAAATATCACAATCGAGAACGCAACTATAATAGCACAAGACGCTCGGTACTGCAAAGTGTGTTCTCTGCAGTATGTACCAGAGCGAACTGCGTATGTGCAATTCGTTTCTACCGCAATCGCGCTCTGACTCACCACTGGGAATTCCCTACCCACTTACTTATCCACAAATTTAAGCGAGAAATTCCCTAGAATGTTTGGGTGCTTTTATTCAAAGTAACCCTATAGACCATCTCAGAATATCTAGATTAATTTGAATGTCAACTTATAAATGTCGATTCATTATCAGGACATAAGAAAACAAAATTTTTACAACTACTGTTTGGTATATTTAAGTAACATGAGTAAATAAAAGTTTTAATAACTTTTATTATAATACGATGATTAATCAGTATATTGTGCATGGAGTATCGGTACGTAATCGTCATACTGCGCCTGGTACATGTTACCAGCAATCGGTTCGCCGAGTCCATACTTGTCGGCAAATTTTCGAATAGAGAACTTCAAACGTCCATCTCGCGATTTATTGCTGATCCGTTTCTCGCCGTCAAAGCTAAGCTTTTTAGGCTGTTTGTACAGCAAGAAAACGTAACGATGAAGACCGGTTCCCTCGGGTGGACCAGAACCACGATACTCCGCCAAATTCTCTCCCTGACTTATATCGTTTCCAGGTATGTTCGTAACTAGCCAGTGAAGGACCTCACGAAGGATTGGATTCTTACGACTTGTTGCGTCTGGGTCTGAAAATTTTTTAATTTGGGTCTATAGTCTAAAAATTATTTTTACTTCATGTGGTTGTAACGATCTTTCTTACCGGTCATACAGAGTGTGTAAAAAGTAGAAGCTTCCGGAGACCACGTGACAGTAGGAGCATCTTTCACTTGCGTTGGTGTAAATTCCATACTAAATTCTACTGCTCGATCATTGTACGTTACCTTGAATCAAACATCGTCGTAGTATTAGGCTAACTATTTAGCTATAACAAATTAAATTGCATAAATATGTAACTATCGTATTCAATTAAACTCATAACACAACATGCTACTAAATTGGTGTCTATCTTATCTCTTGTGTACATAAAGCTATATCTAAACGTCCAAATATTTGCACACGTTCGAATAGCATAAACTCAACCCAGACCAACTTCTTATTAAAAACAAAAATTAAACTTACAGCACACTACTTACAGAAAGTAATTCTTTCGGAGGTGTATCTACGACATCGGGTACAATTTCGGACGATTTGAAACTCGACGAAACATCAGTCGCCATAATAAAACTCTAGAAGATATAAAAGTCAAGACGATAAATTATTCATTAGATACAGTTGTAGAAATACTAAAATAACGTTTAATAACACCAGATATTCTTACAAAAACTACCTTCAGAAATAAAAACAGACGTCGTTATTGTTAGAGTCGTCGAGTACCAACAAGCAGCAAGACTGTCATTACTCTGTGAACGCGACACAATTATTGTATGCGTATACGTAGAGTCTGCTGCAGCGCCGCTGTGTGAATCTCGCGAAACTAAAATCAGCGTTGCAATATATATCTATAGATATGAAAAATTTGTAATTATGTTTGTACCGGCGATTGCATCGTCACGTCACGTTGTAAATACTGGCAATTATCCATACACGTTACATGTATCTATAATGATATACTTAAATCTTCACGTTTCCATCATCAGTATAGCTTATTCATATACATTGATTTTATTTACAAGCTTAACAAATTAAAGCGTACTCTAACTATATATCATTCATATATCAAATGATACACCAATTCACGATATGAAATCAATAATATTTACATTAAAAAATCAATATTATTTCATCATACACGACGCTTATTGCACCTGCAGAAAAGAAATCGTCAAAATTCTTGGCGATTCAAAATCCGCGCGCCGCCGCCAAATGCGCATGCGCGTACAAAAGCTCGCGCATCAGCCATCCGTCGCGCGCGCGACGAATGTAAAAAAAGCTGCAACGGCGGCGCGAATCGTGCGGCAGTTCACAACACCGCGTCGCATCTGTCATACGACACCGTCGTCCGGCCGCAATATTTCGTCTTGTATATTCATATACATATATCTACATATTCAAGAGCAATCGACAGCTAGAGAGTAGACGTGTGTGCATTACAAAGAGAGGATGTACGCTCTGGAGGAAGGTAAATATCTTGCAAGCTCGGAGAGCTTTTTACCCGCGCGCTATTTTTAAGTGTCATTGCCAAGTGCAGATTCGCGGCTTCGCTTCAAAGTATTCCGACTTAACCCACATTGCTAAATTAGAGCCAATATGACAATACGATATCTATATATTCGAGGGCTTGGCTATATACGTATACAGAGGATATTTGAGAAACGTCCGCTTTATTGGAAACAAGTGAAGTTCAAGGATTTTTGTATAATATGATTGATCGTTTTGTTTGTTCGCGATATTGAATTGTTATTTTTTTTTACTCCAAACGAAACAATTGAAGCTCGATCGAGAAACGAGTATTTATATATGAAATCGTCTTCAAGAGCAATACGAGGATGACGACTCGGAGGAGATCTCTTCGAAGCTGTGGCAGGAGGCCTGTTGGATCGTCATCAACGCCTACTTCGACGAGAAAGGTCTTGTTCGTCAGCAGCTCGACAGCTTCGATGAATTCATCGAGATGTCGGTACAGCGTATCGTCGAGGAGTCACCGCAAATCGATTTACAAGCCGAAGCTCAGCATCGAACCGGTGAGATCGAGACACCCACGCGACACCTCGTTAAATTCGAGCAGATTTACCTGTCGAAACCGACGCATTGGGAAAAGGATGGCGCACCTTCGCCGATGATGCCCAACGAGGCGAGACTCAGGAACCTCACCTACTCGGCGCCACTTTACGTTGATATCACCAAGACTGTACTCAAGGACGGAGAAGAACCGACGGGTGAATTTTTTTTTAGTATATACGTAGAAATTGCTTGGTTTTATACCGAGCTTTATTTCCATTGCAGAGACACTGCATCAGAAGACGTTCATTGGCAAGATCCCAATTATGCTGAGGTCGAAATATTGTTTGCTCGCCGGATTATCCGACCGAGACTTGACGGAGCTGAATGAGTGTCCCCTGGATCCTGGGGGATATTTTATTATCAATGGCTCGGAGAAGGTTCGTAGATAATAATACACCTACGTGGAGACTTGAAATAAAACAAAGGAAAATTATCGTAACTGTGATGTTTTGTTGACAGGTCTTAATTGCCCAAGAGAAAATGGCAACTAATACGGTTTACGTGTTCAGTATTAAAGACGGCAAGTACGCTTACAAAGCTGAAATACGATCGTGTTTGGAGCACAGCTCGAGACCGGTATCGACTTTGTGGATCAATATGATGTCCAAGAGCGGCGCCGTAAGTCTCACGCCAATTCTTTATTCGCGTTCATCAGCTTATTGCGAGCTTAATATTTTTAATTTTTATTTATAAGGATTTTAATTGAACCAACTTGTTTGAATAATTATTATTTTTTTAATAATTATTCACTTTTCTCAAAAAAATCTACAGGCGATAAAGAAATCATCAATAGGTCAACGAATAATAGCGATCCTGCCCTACATCCGTCAAGAGATTCCAATAATGATAGTCTTCCGAGCACTAGGCTTCGTTGCCGATCGCGACATTCTCGAGCACATAATCTACGATTTCGACGATCCAGAGATGATGGAGATGGTCAAGCCTTCGCTGGACGAAGCCTTTGTCATCCAGGAACAGAACGTCGCGTTGAATTTCATAGGCAGTAGAGGAGCCAGACCTGGTGTTACGAAGGAAAGAAGAATCAAGTATGCACGAGAGATTTTGCAGAAGGAAACGTTACCTCACGTTGGTGTCAGCGATTTTTGCGAGACGAAAAAGGCCTATTTCTTGGGATACATGGTTCACAGACTACTGTCGGCGTCGTTAGGTCGTAGAGAACTAGGTATGAAAGGTTTAAGGTATGGTGTGTGATTGATGCAAAATATTGGGTATTCATTTTTTTCATAATACATCAAAGATGATCGCGATCACTACGGAAACAAGCGTCTGGATTTGGCTGGACCGCTGTTGGCTTTCTTATTCCGAGGTTTGTTCAAAAACCTGATGAAGGAGGTTCGGATGTACGCGCAAAAGTTCATCGACAGAGGGAAAGACTTTAACCTCGAGTTGGCTATAAAAACCAAAATCATAACCGACGGTCTGAGGTATTCCTTGGCGACTGGCAACTGGGGTGACCAGAAGAAAGCTCATCAAGCTCGAGCTGGAGTGTCTCAAGTATTAAACAGGCTTGTACCTCGGTTTTTCAAATTTTCGACCTGATACAACCTATTCTTCATTTCAGTTAAAAATTATATTTTTCAATATCGCAGACTAACGTTCGCGTCAACACTTTCTCACTTACGACGTGTAAACTCGCCGATCGGCCGAGATGGTAAACTGGCTCGTCCCCGACAGCTTCACAACACGCTCTGGGGTATGTTGTGTCCAGCAGAAACACCTGAAGGTGCAGCCGTCGGTCTCGTCAAGAACCTTGCCCTAATGGCTTATATAAGCGTCGGCTCGCAACCGTCACCTATACTCGAGTTCCTCGAGGAGTGGTCTATGGAGAACCTCGAGGAAATTGCACCTAGTGCAATAGCTGATGCCACGAAAATTTTTGTAAATGGCTGTTGGGTTGGAATTCATCGGGACCCTGATCAGCTCATGGCAACGCTCAGGTATGTGAATATTTATATTTGCATTTAAAAATTGGAGATTAAATGTTATTTAAAATATTGTTTTAAGGAAATTGAGAAGGCAGATGGACATTATCGTTTCGGAGGTGTCGATGGTGAGGGATATCAGAGACAGGGAGATCAGAATTTACACAGACGCTGGGAGAATCAGTAGACCACTGCTGATAGTGGAGAATCAGCTTTTGTTATTGAAAAAGAGACACATCGAAATGCTGAAGGAAAGGGATTACAACAATGATGGGTGAGTAGAACAATATTGAAGAAAAGAAATTTTTTCACTCGATACTCCTTCAAATCGATTTCTCGAACAATAGCTGGCAAGAGCTCGTGGGTCAGGGAGTAGTCGAGTACATCGACACCCTCGAGGAGGAGACTGTGATGATAGCTATGTCACCGGAGGATTTGCGACAAGAAAAAGAATACGCTTACTGCACGACATACACACACTGCGAAATTCATCCCGCTATGATTCTGGGTGTCTGCGCGTCCATCATTCCATTTCCTGATCACAATCAGAGTCCCAGAAACACATATCAAGTACGTTATTTGATATTACTTCGTTTCTTATATGTAGTATTTTTTTTAATTATTTGGAAACGGTGTTACGAAGCAAGTGTATATGTATAGACGATGTAAACACCGGTCTGACCATACTCATCCTATATCTACTTAAATGCGATTTGTTTTAAAGTAGCTTACTCATTTTATATGATACTTGAATTGAAAATTTGGTAAAAGAATCGATAATTTACATCACGCAAGGGATTCAGTTGTGTGTTACTATAAAAGAAATATTATTAATTGCGGCAGTAGAACACAGCCTGCTATAGTCAGAAACGCATATTCAGATTTTAATTTACACAATTTATCATCAAATACATCACCACTCAAAAACAACTAAAAATTTTTAAAAAATCTTCAGAGTGCCATGGGAAAGCAAGCTATGGGCGTCTACATAACGAACTTCCACGTTCGCATGGACACCCTAGCCCACGTGCTCTACTACCCTCACAAGCCATTGGTAACCACACGTTCGATGGAGTACCTTCGTTTCCGTGAACTACCCGCCGGCATCAATAGCATCGTCGCGATCCTCTGCTATACTGGTTACAACCAGGAGGACAGCGTCATTCTCAATACCAGTGCTGTCGAACGTGGTTTCTTCCGTTCCGTCTTCTATCGCTCTTACAAAGATTCAGAGACGAAGAGACTGGGTGATATCGAGGAACAGTTTGAAAAACCTAACAGACAGACCTGCCAGGGGATGAGGAACGCAATTTACGATAAATTGGACGACGATGGAATCATCTCACCGGGGATAAGAGTCTCCGGGGATGACGTTATTATTGGGAAGACTATGACGCTGCCGGAGACAGAAGACGAGGTGAGTTGAATCGATCAAATCGTTAGGATATTCTAATTTTTCTAATGAAACTTGTGGCTTCAGTTGGATAGCTCTACGAGACGATTTACCAAACGCGATGCCTCGACGTTTTTACGCAACAGTGAAACCGGAATCGTGGACCAAGTGATGCTTACACTGAACAGCGAAGGCTACAAGTTCTGCAAGATCCGTGTACGCAGTGTTAGAATCCCTCAGATCGGCGACAAGTTTGCCTCTCGTCATGGCCAAAAAGGTACATCAATTTCTGACGTACAAATTCTCTCAATAACTATTTCTATTTATTTTATTTTTTTTTAAATCAGGTACCTGTGGTATTCAGTACCGACAGGAAGACATGCCGTTCACCTGCGAGGGTATGACTCCGGACATCATAATCAACCCTCACGCGATTCCGTCTCGTATGACTATCGGCCATTTGATCGAGTGTATTCAAGGCAAAGTATCGGCGAACAAGGGTGAGATTGGCGACGCAACACCTTTTAACGATGCCGTTAACGTCCAGAAAATCTCGACTTTACTAATGGAGTATGGCTACCAGTTGCGTGGAAACGAAATCATGTACAACGGACATACAGGTCGCAAAATCAATGCTCAGGTTTTTCTTGGACCGACGTACTATCAGAGGCTCAAGCACATGGTGGACGATAAGATTCATAGTAGAGCCAGGGGTCCTGTGCAGATTCTGGTCAGACAGCCTATGGAGGGCAGGGCTAGGTACGACATAGAATAAAAATATTATTATAGACAAGCAGTTAAGTGAGAAGTATAAGATTGAAATAATTTTAATTTACACAGAGACGGAGGCTTACGTTTCGGTGAGATGGAGCGCGACTGTCAGATCAGTCACGGAGCCGCGCAATTCTTACGGGAACGTCTATTCGAGGTGTCGGATCCATATAGAATCCACGTGTGTAACTTCTGTGGACTGATCGCCATAGCGAATCTCAGAAACAATACCTTTGAATGCAAGGGATGCAAGAACAAGACTCAGATTTCTCAGGTCAGGCTGCCTTACGCGGCGAAACTACTGTTCCAGGAACTCATGTCGATGAATATCGCGCCTCGCCTTATGATTAATTGAAGGATATGTATTTTTACTTAATTAGATAGATGACTTGTATATTTTTCTATTGAACTGTTGAACTTTGGAGATTTAATGTTAACGCGGCGACAGATGTATATTCTTACAACGTTAAGAGTATTTATTTATTTAAGAGAATAAAATAGTTTTTTTAGAAAAAGAGAATACTATCTACTTCACGCATGACAATATAATTCAATATTTTATCAAACTCGTGGAAAGAAGAAACGGCAACTGTGTAATCGTAAAAAATTAATAATTTATTAACGATATTGCACTTAAGCCACGCATCAAGCAAAATGTACAAATTTTGGCAGTATTTACAGTATCATTATAATACACAATAATAATAAAAAAAGTACACCGTGTGAAATGCATCAAAACTAAGCTAGAAGTTCGCAGTATCACGGATTCGTCACTCTCACGTAACTTACGTCCCGCACGCAAAACTTTGCTCTACACACGGGACAAGTACACTTAGAAGACAGCCAAGTCTCGGGCGCGGTTTCATCCTGTCTGGAGGCGAACCATTTTGCCATGCAATCGACGCACCACATCGGACGGCAATAGCAGATACCGCAAGGATTGGGCACCAGATCGTCTACGCTACAAAGCCTGTTCAGTTTGACGTTCGAAACAACTTGCATACAACCCACGCATTGCTCCAACTCCTATAAAAATAAGACTGGTGTAAAAGTTTGTCTAAAAAATACAAATGTTTTCTAGGTGTTTATTAAAAAAGTTGATTACCTGAGCAGTTTCGTATTCTGGATTTTGTACTATCTGTTCTTTGAAGGTATCTATAAATCTGTCTAGTAGTGTTCTGTGAAATACAACACTCTCCAAGACTGTGATGGGCCGAGTTACCTTGTCTTGCAAGTCTTTGAAATCCAAGGCATTTAATCTTATGTTGAATGATTTAGCACCTGATCTTGTTGGAGTTACCTTTAAAAAAAAGTCAATAGTTAACTACTCCATAAAATTAGAGCAAATTTCCAACTATAAATACATACTTCTATATTCACATATTGAACTTCTGTTCTGGTGCTCTGTGACAAGGCATGAGTATCACTTTTATTTACAATTAGAGCTGTATCTCTTTGATGTGCAAAGTATAATTTATAAGGTGCAACTTTTATAATCCAGTTATCCGTTGCAACAACTTTTGTAATACTATTTGTTTCTATGACAATTTTATCTATCCTGTAATTGAAAATTTGATTATGAGTACTTTTGCTATTACTGATCTTGAGTAACGAATGTCAATAATTTGATTTACCTTCGAAATTCTATATTTATATCAGATGCTACGGATAGCCATGTTGTATTATTATTGCAATACACAGCCAGGCTCTCGGCTATAGGATGCGTTGCCCAGTTATTCGATGACCATTGCAAGACTTTGTAGAGTGAAAAAAGTGGACCAACAAGAGCACAAGCACTAAGGAACAGCCACCATGGGTTTTCATTACCTAATATAACTTCAACGGCATCAACATTTCCTGTCAGTACTAATCCCAATAAGTAACCTGTGAAGTTAAAAAATATGCATAATTCTATAAAGTATCGATTTTTTCGAAAAAAAACCTTTATTCCATGTTAGTTTTTATTTCTTTTAAATACAAAACCTAACCTCTGAAATGTACAGAACACAATGTTTACATTACAGTTATTATACCAAAATCAAAGATTATCAACCCATAACATCATCTTTTCCCATACTATTAATCAAAAACATTAAAAAACACAACAAAATATCAATTCCGTCGCAGAATAAACAAACAGTAGTGATTACATACCAAAAGGAATGAGCGAGTGAACGAGCAAAGTGGCGATACTCCGTCTGATATGATACTGTATGAAAAATTCGGATTCACTGCCCAGTAAATCCGCGAATATACTCTTTATCGTCAGTCCAGACGAGACGAATTCATTGGGAGGGTAGACGACACAACTCGACAGTAGAAAGTACGTGAGCGAGTAGAAAAAGAAGGCTGATGACATATTATCAAGACGGTGATTAAATTAAGTAATATTTCTACGAAGATTCGTTCTTGAGATTCGTGGAGAAGTGAGACTTTTTAAGACACTGGTGTATATTTCAGTTTTTCGCTGAGATACTCTTGTGGGCGAATATTATATTGCTATATATGGGACGTCAAAGCGGCGTCCATTTTTCGTCCAGCCAGACGGAGTACGCCAAGTGCCAACAAAACATTGCTGGCTGCGCATGCGTAGTCGGAAGGGCATTTAAACTCACTCGCGCTATGGGCCACGTGTAGATATTGACACATATATGATACAAATACAACGCATTACCTGAGTCGGGCTGTAGTTGGTGGTGGTGGGGTTGACACGAACTTTTAAGTTATGATGATGTATTTAATGAATTTTCAAGTGGAGTAATCAATCGTAATAATATTAATCGAATGGATTAATATTTGTTCAAATGATTCGAGTATAACTTAATCGATAAAATTATCTAAATAGAACTTCGTTATACTGTTCTTTTAAAAATAGATATAATAATTATACATACAAACTATATATGTTATAAAAAGAGTAAAATAACACGTTGAAAGTAATTTGAATAAATGTGGTTATTATCAGAATGCTATATTTAGGTCAGCTTTTATCATAAAAGAAAATTCATTTAATCTATATATCTCCGTATGAAAACGCAATCTAAAATTAGCATTGTTGAAATAGACTTACGTATCGTACATGTCTATTGTTATCTAACACAAAATATCATTTTATTAGTGATTTAAAAATGAAGGATGCTTGGATCAAGTTGTATCACAAAAATAAGATACATGATAATCACAATCCAAACCTAAAAAGTTATAAAAAAGGACATTAAATGCGTAAAATCTTCGTTTTATTTTTAAATAATTTAATTAAAAGATAGTTTTTTTAGTACAAAAATATATTTATTATACTTGCATTTCTAAATAAACTATAATCCAAATTAAAAAATCCATATACTGATACCTGCAATCTTTTTTGATATAATTGAAACATAAGATTTTTTATCTAAAAAAAGCCATTAATATCATTAAAGTAGATAAAAACATAAATTTTGCATTAATATGATTCAATTAAAGTTACCGTTTTTTTATGTATTTCTTCTTCGTACCATTCATATGAAATTTTTTCAATAATTCTTAAAGTTTTATTTGCCTAAAAAATAACGACAAAAGATTGTAAAATAAATCTTTGTTATATAGACTTTGTTACAAAAAAACAGCCGTTCATGCCTCATTACAAGTGGACACAGGTATGCTACAGATAAAGAAAATAGTGATGCTGTAAACCATAAATTTAACTGTAGGAGAATATAAGACGCAAGTTCCTTCGTTGCTGTGGCTATTCTTAAAAAAGCGATACACTCCGTGAATAGCTAGAATTATATTAGCGGAATTTCCATGCACCATCATAAGTAAAGGTAAGCTGAAGAGCTTTACAACGGTTTCACATAGTTCAGTTAAGTCAGAATGGAGACGGCCAATAATATGAAGCTATAAAATTAACCCTAATTTAATATCTATGAAATTAATATAATAAATGTTCCTCGATAAAAAAAATGTTTATAATACAATGAAATGGATAAATTTACTTTTTCAGAAAATGCCATAGGCATGCGAGCAAAGCTCCTTTTTCTACTTCGGACTAACATTAATGCTTCTTTATTTAGAATTGTGTAATGTTTTCGAAGACATCTCATAAATTCCGTCAAAATAAATGCAACGTTGAAAATCACGTTGTTCGGAATATTATAAATAAACCAAAACCACGACTGATTTTGCATATCCTGACACATTGAGACTATAACTACAGAACTACCGGTGAAGATAATACATATTAAATTTATAATGATAAAACGTGTACGAGATTCTTTGAAGTTCTCTTCTATATCAATTTTTGAGTAGTGTATTGGTGATAGCAAATCATTTTCTAGATTTTCTAAGTTCTTGAACGACTGAAAGACTCCGAGCAAAGTTTTTGGACGACAAGCACATATCAGCCATGATGATACGATCGTTGAATAAGACAGTATATGTGAAAAAGAATCAATGATAACCGCCAACGGTGTCTCTTGGGATAGTTTGATGCTGTTTCGATATTGAATAGCTTTTACGAAAGCTCGAGAGTATAGTATGGTTATTAATATGTTGTAAGACATTCCCACGTAAGATACTTTGATGAATCTGCTTTTTTCTCGAGTGAATGGACACAAACCTATTATTTTAATGAAATAATACACGCAACTATATATAAAACCTTCTCCATTTTGATGGATACCCATGGTATGCACGAACTTAAACGGATGATTTATTACTAAACATAAAAAATGCGCTTTGAACTTATTGATTTACATTCTGACTGACTCTTATATCTGAATAGTTATAAACAGTAATATTGTATAATGGAATGGGTTAATTGATATTTTATTAATGGTTTGTACAACTTTATCGATAAACTTCTCACCATCCATTGCAATTCATTTCATTAAAATTGTTTCATTCGTAAATGTAAATATTTGTGGATATGACGCGGCATACTTATACAAAATTATTTGTTCGTTATTTTTTAAAGATGATTGGATTATTTCCATTATCTTTTGATATTAATGGCAATCCAATATTTTCCTATTTGGGCCTACTTTTTAATCTATTTTTGGTCTTTGCTCATCTTTTTGTGTCTATGATTGCTTTGAAAAAACGAATTACGTTCATTTTACCCAAAGAAACTGTGGTAGCCCAACTTGTTGATATGATTGCAACTGGTCTTGAAAATCTAAATATTGTCAGCTGTCTACTGGTCATAGCTTTTCGACAAAAGTTTTTAGTAAAATTTTATGAAAAATTAAAAATGATCGATCTACGATTATGCGATGTCAACTTGAAAAATTGTAAAAAACTTGATTTTAATACGAATTTGTTTTTCTTGGGGCGAAAACTAACCATAGTTAGTATTGTTTTTTTTATCATCTGTACGGTGGACCATTTAAGATTATTATTGGACAAGAATCTATCGAGTGTTAGATTTTGGATATTTTACCAATGTACAAAAGTAGTTATTTACAACTCAATCATTGTATTTTGTGAAACAATGGTTTTTGTTAGAAATTGTTTTACAAAATTGAACTTATTATTGTATCAATCTACTACAGATAATTACAATAAAATTCGAGGTACTGTGCTAAAAAATTAACTATCCAATTAATAACTTTGCATTCATTTATTTTTCTTTATTTATTTCTATATCTGTGAAATAGGCACTAATAAATTTTATGATTTAACCATTAAAATATTTCAAATGAGCTTGTTTCACTAGATATCGGACAGTTGCATAAAATTTTGAGCGAACTTGTCGACGATTTCATGCGAATCTACAGTATTATGATCGGCAGCGCAATAGTACATAATTTTGTAAATTTGTCAACAAGTAGTTATCGCATTTATTTATTTTTAAATTTCAATGGAGATTGGAGTTTACTAGATTTTTTAGATTTTACGTCAATCATGATTTGGTTAACTGTAAAAATAGTAATTCTTTATTTTCTGTGTGCACTGCCAGCGGCTGTTTCTGAGGAGGTGATATCTTTATAACTGTTGTTCTATAATTCTATAATTTCATGAAATCTATATAAATTGTATTTCTTGGCAGGCAAATAAAAAATGCATTTTCGTACAAAGAATGCTTAATACGGTTAGGGAGAGTGATTTTGCGCCCGATAAAAAGGTTCTATTATTTATTTAAAATAAAATTCATAGCGATAAAATTTAAATTTATATTATATATAAATAAAAATAAAATAAAATATAAAATATAATAATAAAAGTGTAATAATTACTGCTATATTTTAGAAGATAACGAGACTTTTAATTAAATTATGTCAAACTAATCTTGAAATATCGGTTTATGGACTTTTTAATTTAGACTTCAAGAGTTTTCAGAGTGTAAGTATTTGTAATAATTTAAGTAAAATATTTTTAGCATATGAAATAACAATACAAAATTAATAGTTTATAATTTTATTATTCTAAGATTATAACAACATCCACTATGTATCTTGTATTCATGATCCAGCTCGAGTATCACAAATAACTAAAAACTTTAAAGAAGAAAAGGAGTTATAGACATACTAATTATCTTAAGAACAAAAAAAATTAATAATATTTCAAACAAAAAATGTTTTACAAAGCAGTATAAATACCAAATTATTATGAAAATATAAATTTCATTTTCTTCAAAATGGGTAAGTATCATACAATATTAATGAAAACGAAATTTTAATTAAGAATTATTGGTTTCGCACATTATCTTTAGATTACAAACGTATATTATGAATTATTACCTCTGCAATTAGCTTACTAAATCATCAAGTTGGAACATAAAGACTAGAAACATGACAGATGTACTCATAATCTAAAAAATAAAGTTGAACTTTAGTCATAAAAATTTAAATAATGAAGTTTAATGAAACTATAATAACAACTGTTTAAACACTTACGTTTTTAAATAAATAATAATCAAGATTGAAAAGACCGTAAAGCGAAGCATAATTCTTTTTTTGTTCAAACTGCATCATTAATTTCTTCATCTAAAAATATATTATAACGTTTTGAACAATCATTCAACCACGATAAAATAACTTTATACAAATATCCTTACCATATCTCGGCAACCTCTCACTTTACAGCAATTATTTATTATTTTAATAAGAATAATAACGGTATAATTTGCCTAAAAAATATAATACATCAGTCGCTTAGTTCTTTTATTTCAATAGCTTAATATGAATACTTATAACGGCTACATTTTTATAATATTTCAATTATTTTAAGCTAAAGTTAATATTATTAAAAGGCAAAATGTTTAAAAATTATTCACTCATTGCGTACACTCATTACGTATGAACATACGCAATGAGTGTACGCTGAAAACTACTCAATATTTATTATGTTTAATAAATTTTTTAACTAAATGCTATACTTCTGCTGACGTGGAGTCGGATACACTGCAGAGAAAATATAAGCTTGAGAATTTGGTTGATATCCACACAAGACACATCACATATGAACCAAAGTCGTTGAACTCCCACATTTTTTTAGATAGCAAATGTTGGTAAATTATATAGGAATCTAGGGTTAAATGTAGAAATGAAGCAAGTATCGCAAAAAGAAGTGGTAATCTAAACAGATTTGTTGTGTATTCTAAAATATCAGATAAGTTTTCGTGAAATTCAGCTATAGCACAGAGTTTCTTTGAAAGTACTAAAGATGATTCTGAAACATTGCAGAATGAATTTGCATCAATTCTTTCTGAAAAAGAATAAAAAATTACTTTGTTTAACGCCCTGTAATCTTGTTGTAAAATAATCATCAATTCGATAAAAATGCTGAATATGTTATAAATAACAAGCTTAGGAAGATTAAACCAAATCCAAGTACTGGCATGCTCTTGAAATTTTTTATAAGTTCTTAATAAGTAGTGCTCTGCGAGAAATATCACGATGTACGCTAAGTTTATGAGCATTAATCGTATTGCAATATTTTGTATTTTACTCAAACGATATCGAGTCAAAGTCACAGACAAATTATTTGCCAAATGGTCAACTTTTGCAAAAGTTACAAGAATTTTTTTCAAGCACTCTTGACGGAATGTTAGCGTTAGCCAAGCTGATACAATAGTGCAGTATTGGAAAGATAATCCGAAAGCATCTAACACAATGCTTAACGTTGATTCTCGCGTTAAGTGAAGCTCAAATCTGAAGCCTATGATTAGAATAAAACAGTATGTGTATATTAGGCTTATTAACAGATTGTAGGCCGCTCCTATGTATGAAAATTTTATCACTATTTCATTGCTAAGAATAAATGGACAAAGACCAATAAGTTTTTCATAAAAATATAAAGTTTTTATAATGTAAATGCCTTGAACTTTCTTCATAACTTGTGCAAAAAAAGAATAATGGCAAGTACTAATGGTTCAGTTTTCGTAAAACATTAGAACTAAACAAGGAAACTTAACACATGTATGTAGTAGAATAATGTCATAACCTACTTTAATTTTCTTAGAGTATTACAAATTGTATGTAATAATATTTAGTTAAAACAGATGTTATCACTCAATTAATAAGAGTAACTTCACAAACGTCAGCACCTACTTCATATCTTTCATCTATTGCAAATTTCGATCTAACATTTTTTTAAAAATATTATATATACTACTAGACAACTAAGTCATCAATTTGCAACATGAATATAAGATACATCATACCAGTGCATAAAGTCTGAAATTAAAATTTGTATGAAATAATCGAGGAGTGTTTTGTTACAATAACAGAAAATATACAATTACATTTTTCAATAAATACCAATCGAGTTTAAACAATCCTAAAATGGAAATACTTATTTTTCGTCGATACAACTGCAAAAGTAATCGCTTCATCTATAAAATAAATTAAGATGGTAATTCACAAAAATACTGTTGTTAATATGAAAATCATACATTTGAAAATCTGATTCTTACTAAATTTTTAGATTCTTTATTTTGGTAACAGTTGTTCAAAATATTATCGAGAATTTGTATAGTATGATTTGCCTGTAAACAGTAACACAATGTTTTAATAATAATAAACCTTTTTCTTCTCTATTATGAAATTTGAATAAAAAATAATTTACTTGTTCACATGCTGCATCTGAAACGCCGCAAATAAAATACAAGAAGGAAATTTTAAATGCAAAAAGACTCAGGGTAGATATGAAAGAGCCAACATCAATTAATTGCCACTCATCCCGGCTCTTGGAAAAATAATAAATTGTGTAAAAATCATCGACCATTTGTATGAATGTCGTGATCATTACTAACAATATTGATAGACTAAATAAATCTGCAAAATTTTCAATTATATCCGTCAAATTTTCGTGAAAAGAACCAATTATTTTAAGCTTTTGTGAAATCATTGTCGTTTCGTAATGCGTTTTTTTAGAAATTTTAATTAAGTATTTATTCACATTTTTAAACTTTTTCCTTAAGAACGCCATCACTTCGATAAAGACAAAAAGAGCATTATAAATTACGACATGAGGAAAGTTATATACAATCCAAATATTCGCTTGGGACAGAAATACTTTGTATTCTCTTCTCAACAAATTCTCCGCGAGAACTAAAGTATAGAACAAAAGGTTAACTATTAAAAAGTAACACTTAATCTTGTTACACGTATGTTGAGTAGTTTTATTTGTTTTTCTGTTAAATAAATTTTTTTCATTCTTTGATACAAATACTAATTGATCGAAGATTATTTGAAGCTTTTTTTGAAAATACAAAGGAGATAGCCAAAGGGCTATAACAGCACTAGATTTAAATATTATTCCAAATATATCTATAAGAACTTTAAGTTGGTTTTCATCTGGAAATCGTATATTAAGTCTATAGAAGATTGCAGCGAAACAACAAAACGTGTACAATATGCTTAATATAACACTGTAAATTTTTTCAATTTTTGATGATTGAAACACATTTCTATCATTTAATGTAAATGGACAGAGGCCAAGTACTTTCTCATAGTAGTACATAGCAAGTAAAATTGAACAATTTTTACAAATTGATTTCATTGTTTAAGAACCATATTGAAATAGGAATATATGATACGTTATAAAATAGTGTAGTACCTATTTAAAGAACAAAAGTATTCTTGTCAAGCGAAGAAAAAGGTATTATACGATCAATATTTAATAGTTATAAATTCACAATTTTACAAACGATGTACTCATTCTGAAACTAATTTACATATAGATTTAATTTATATAACGCAGTATATCTTGTCAAGTCTTATCGTAGTGTTCTATCATTTAATAGTTCACTATCCCATCAAGTTGAAACATAACAACAACGTACATTACGGTAGAGCTGCACAACTGTAAACAATATACTTCATCAAATACTTAAAAAAAATCAATTCATATTTGAATAAGTCAATAAATATATCTACGTTTTTGAATAAACAATAGTCAATATTGAAAAATCCATAAAGCGAAATTTGTATTTTATGTTGATGGAGATGCGTAATGAACATTTTTATCTAAAATATTGTAAAGATTAATTCATACTAATTTTATATGAAATATAATTTTCAAACAAAAAAAGCCGTACCAAATTTTTCTGAGCTTTTGTTAAATGCCATTTATTTAAAAGAATAAAGTTTAAAATATTTCTTGTATTATTTCCCTGAAATATCCAAAATTTTCATAATTAAAATTACTATATTCATAGAATGAATTTCATAATTTCTAATTTATTTAATAATTAATTAAAAAATGTTTTTAGTGCAGGATTAAATATTATGAATAAAATTACTTCTATGCAGGTCGAATCTGGAATGCTACAAACAAAATATATAATAGATACTCTGACTGTAAATGCAACTAATAACATTATAAAAGACAAATACTTTATGCTGTTCCAGTTATCTATCTTCATAAAATATAATATTAAATGAACATCGATTAGAATTTGCACGTAAATTGCAGTAATAATAAGCAAAACAGGTAATCTGAAAAAGTCCACAATATTTTCTAGTAAATTCGTTATATTCTTGTGAGCGAATTCTGCAGATTGAAGATTCTTCAAAGATAGCATAGCATTATCATTATAAATAACATTAACATTATTTATATATTCATTAACATTATTATTAGTGTATCTATTTAAACCTTTGTTTATTATTCTATAATGTTCTTTTAGGTACGATACAATCCTCAAAAATATGAAAATAACATTGTAGATAACAGTTTGAAAAGTATTGAATAACATAAAAGTCAAACCTGTTGCACAATTTTTATAAAATGAGTTAATAAATGTATTATGTGTCCAAATGATTAGACTTAGAAGATTTATTAGAATTAAATAGCAACTAAATATTTTTAATTTTTTTATTTCGTTTCTTCGACTTGTTAAAACAAGTGTTGTTTTATTATTTTTAATTACTTTCAAATGATTAAACATACACTTCACTTTTGTCTGATGTACTGCTAAACTGTACCAGCACGCCATAACTGCAGCATATTTTAAGGTTATTCCAATCATATCAATAATAATTCCAAGTTGAGTTTCTTCTGAATAATGGAGAATTTTTCTACATTTCATAACAATCAAATAACTGAAAATATAATACACTATAAGTAAAAGATTGTATATTTTTCCAAAAGTAGAACTTTTTAGAATTTCTTTTCTGTCAAAGACAAAAGGACAAACGCCGATTAATTTCTCAAAGTAATAGATGCCTTTTATTAAAAAACAATCAATTAATGTGGTTTTCATTGTGTTAGAAATCATAAACAACAAGATATAATTAATATAATATAATTTACCAAATAGTATGTACCATAAATTTACGTCAAATTGACTATTTCTCTGGAACATTTTAATATGATAAATGTATACTGCGTTTCTAATGAATTTGATCAATTCATGTGATGGCAAATTATTAAATTGATAGTAATGCAATAACTCGTATACTTTGAAATACTCTGTAATCGTCTAGAAATGTTTTCCTTTAATTTTCTAATTTGTTAATTCTACAAGATGAAGTATTCTTCTTTCTATTACATATAGCAATCAATTTGAAGTATGTAGTAATAATATAATAGCGTTATTATGAAAGAATAATTGCATGTTCATTTTATCATAGTTATAAATTTGATTACGTTTATCAAAATACACACATAAAATTTTAAATATAATTAAAAACTATTTGGTGATGTAAAATTTGCAAAAAATTTCCCGTACCGGGAATCGAACCCGAGCCTCCTGGGTGAAAGCCAGGTATCCTAGCCACTAGACCATACGGGAGTTATTTGAGTTATACACTTTTACATTGATAAGGAAAAATAGACATCTTATGGGGTTACATAACAAAGATACTGATTATTTTTAAAAAACAAATAAGATATTTCCATAAGAACAAAGTACAGATCAATCAAGATACAATTTTTATAATAGTATTTAGAATATTTTCTTAACCTATTGGAAACTATATTACCTATGCAGCTACCGAAGCTTAGTCGATATTCCAGATACCTCTTTTATCATCAACATTGATATTATTGTCTTAAACTCTGAAATTCGCACCTATAGGTAAATCTGAGAAGGGAATATTCAAAATTATTTGGAAAAATAAATTAACAAAAGAATTAACCAATAATTAAAAAATGCGGATTAAAAAAAATACACTTGATTTTGATTTTGCTTTCTCTTTCTACGTGTATTTGGTGATGTATCGCATTTTCCGCTGTTAACTGATAATTAATAAAAACATGTTTGTTCGTTTTTAGAACACTTAATAAGTTCAATTGTAAGTAGCACGATTTGATAATAACTTTTGATAATTTTGTAAAATCTCGTGAGGAAAACCTGTGCGTCCATTTTCACTTCTGGACATAAACTGCTCTGCTTCTGCCGTCACGCAATCATTCTGAGTCTCTTTTCTCTCTCGGTCCCTATTTTTTATAAAGCTTAGGTCAGTTTGGAAAGCACATGTTGCAAACGACGCACTTTCTCTCCGCGGAAACACTTCAAAAGCAGTTCAATTCTAGAGCCCCGAAATCTATTGCTCTAAAACACAGAGTTTCAAAAAGAGAATATTTTAAGAATTTTTTTTTTTTTGTATTTTAAGAATTTGTGTTTACAAATATTCGCGCAAAAACGAGCGTGAAGTATATTATTATACGTTGCATTAGATTCAAGATTGCGTAGAAAGCTACAATTGTTTGAGATTCGATAAATGTACACAAATAAATTAAAAGCATAGATGTTTTAAAATTTGAAGATTATTTGAAGACTCGATGTCTTAAAATTAGTCCTATTTTGAATTTTTTTTTTTCTATTTATAATTAATTGCAATGCGATAAGAAATGTGAAGTTTCAACAGAAGATAGACATTGTAAAGTGTAAAAAATATTGTCAGAAGTGGGATTCGAACCCACGCCCTCAGATGAGGACCAGAATGCCCAGAAACTCGATGTTTAATCGAGAAGGTATTATATAATCCTTGAGTCTGGCGCCTTAGACCGCTCGGCCATCCTGACATATATCTATAAGTAATTCTATCAATTACAGACTAAAGTTTCATAATTTATCCTATTATTCAAATCGTACTGAATCAATAACATTTCCTCTATTTTATTTGAAATTTTTGAAACAAGAATCAACCAAAAGAATGTTTATTCTGAATAAAAATAATACTGAAACACCTGTCACAGCCAGAACGAACGAAATAACACAAAAATGTCTTTTATCGAAAAAAATTATAAAAAAGTGCACTCATCGAGTCGAAATAATACAAAGTCAAATCAAAGCATTTAATTTGTTACTGAAATATGATTATAAAATTAAAAATTCTTATCTTTTCATGACTGGTGCCCTTTTTACCGTTACATCAAACATTTAATCCATTAAATCAACTTCAAAACACATATTAAAATAAAAATTATATTGTAAAATCGTCAATAGAAAATACATTTTTCGAATAAAGAAAGGCAAAAAATATTGTCAGAAGTGGGATTCGAACCCACGCCCTCAGAGAGGACCAGAATGCCCAGAACTCGGTGTTTAGCCGAGAAGGAAATAAACCTTGAGTCTGGCGCCTTAGACCGCTCGGCCATCCTGACATGTGAACGTCCGTTGCGAATAAGCGCTTCAAAAGACTACGTTTTTCAAACTTCAATAAACCAGTACATAAGTACACTCAGACGTATCGCCAACGACAATTTAAATTGTTTTCCTGTCTGAAAAATACTCCAGTAAAACGACGTGTGCTCTACTAATAGTTAAAAATAGCTTCTTATTTCCTCGTCTCAACGGAATGGACCAATCGCGCGTCAGCGAGCACAGCGCCACCTGTGAAAGCAAACGCTGGAAGAGCCGGCTACAATGGAAATATTCTGTATACATCTCTCGATAAATACCAAAATGACGAGCACTGAAACAAAGAAATCCTTGTTCCAAACGATTCTTAAAAAATCTTCATTCACATCGACTCATCTCGCAGGAGAGCGCACATTAAAATTCAAAATTTCACGTGGCACGCTGATTATGTGACTTCCTGTGTCGTCAGATCCAGCATCATCAGCTGCCAGAGAAAGAGCAGCGCGTTTCCCCTTCCTTCACCCCTCCTAAACTTCGAACATAGACTCACTTGCCTTGAAGATCGGAGTCGCACAGGTGAAAATCTGATTATGCCCAACCAATTTCAAGCTTCTCCAAGCCCAAACAATGTCCTCCAAATCAACTAATTCCTGACGTCTCATAATCTCAAACTTCACCTCGTTTTCTCCAGGCCACCATCATCAAAATCCAGCAAAATCCGGGTATCTAACGGACCGGCTTCGCGCGTCTCTCTAGCATTGCTCGACGAACCCAGGTCGTCGAGGGACGCAGGACGCAGCGCTATACACACGTCCCCCATTTTCGGCGCGCTCTCTCGGCCTGATACTTGTGTGCGTGTGTATTGTATAGTTATAGGTAGGTGTGTGACGAAAGAGAGAGAGAGAGTCGTCGGTGCGTTCGAGAAAGCAAAGTCGCCGCCGTACATCGCGCCGAACAACATCCTCGCAAACAGACGAGAGAGCAGCAGTTGAACAGCGGGCAGCTAGCTACTTCGGAGGAGATTTATTAGGTCGTACGTTGTTATAAAGTGAGTAGATCAAGAGAATCCAGTGTTTGTGTGTGTATATACATATAGGTTGCTGGGAATAATAATCCACGCACGGCATGATGCCGCGTATATATTGTGTTCTCTCACTCGCACCAGCGGCCAGCCGTATGACTCCGTCTCTTGCGCGCCTATCGGCCATCGTGGCCTCGCGGACTCGACCTTAACCTCTCGTGGGATTTCTTTACTAAAGACTGAATTTATCGGCTGGAAGGCTCTGTTTTTTTGTTGCTACAATCGAAGGAATCGATTCGACGATGTCACTGAGTCTTGGGGAAATGAGTTTGCTCGAGAAGGTTTAACACGGCTGTCCGCGCGTTGCACTCCGAGCGAGGCTTGAAGGACGAAACGTCCTCGTGCTCGTTTTGGGGGACTCTCCCGAGTACACAGTCTTATTTATAAGATTCTTGTTCGTAGCTCGTCTCGTAATCGTCTGCTTTTATTCTTGTATTTTTTCAGAGGGATATTGTATGAGTCAAAAAATAGAAAAGCCAGTGTTGTCAGGTCAACGCATAAAGACCCGAAAGAGAGGTGAGTTGGCCAAGTTTGTTGTACCTATTGTATGAATAAGTTGATCACATTTTCTTTTTTTTCTTTCACGCGCGGGCGTCGGGCTGTATCGGATGTCGTGTCTGATGGCGATTTTCGTTGCTCCGATTTGGAAAATCTGCGTTCGCCACACGCTCTGTTTGGCTCATTTAGGTTGGAGCGCCTGCTATACTATACTCACGCCGTATGTATAGGCGATCTTTTACTTTTATTGTCTCCGCGTGAATAATAACGGTTCCGGTGAACGTACGGTTTGCCAATATGTATATATATACGCAGCGCAATAGTGGCGGACTATTTCCACTTCGTTTTTTATTTGTCATTTAGACTTTCGCACGCTGTTGTCGTGCCTATATAATTCATGTATGTAATTATATATCGGAGCAACGGAATCTGCCATCATCACACGCGTCGTCTTTTGCAATGCGAATCGTTGCTCAACTTGTTGCTTGTTTATTGCAGATGAGAAAGAAAAGTATGATCCAACTGGATTTCGTGACGCGGTCATTTCTGGTCTTGAAAAGGCTGGTAACGACTTAGAAGCCATCTCAAAGTATTTGGACACTGCTGGCTCTAAGCTGGACTACCGTCGCTACGGTGAAGTCCTCTTTGACATTTTAATTGCTGGCGGTCTCCTGGTACCGGGTGGATTCATCGCTCAAGATGGAGACAAACCAGTTAAAACAACAGCTTGCGTCTTTGAGCAGCCGGAGGATATGGAGTCCATGCGCAACTTTGAGCAGGTATATACTTTTCTTGGCCTTATGAGTCATTGTGCACGCTAGTGAGAAACAAAGCTTGACAAAGATGTATGGCTTTGGTTGTAAAAGATTTTAATGAAAGCAGGACATATTGAGTTACAGCTTATTTATATCCAAGTAGAAAGTCTGTTTTTCTTTTTGCTTCCGAATAAATTTATACAGTTTTGTAATAAATATACAATCATACTTTTACAACTATACATGAAACATTTCGAGATATCTTGATAAGAAGGTTCAGTGAACTAATTAATTTAAAAAGATTAGATAATCAATTTCCTTTGTTTCTCAGAGCATTTTTTCTCAACTTTATAGTGCAATAAGTAATATTTATATGAAATATGTATAGCTATTGAGTACATGTGATTATTACATGATTGTAACAAGTAGGAAAAGATATAAAATGTCTTACATTTTATTAGGTCTTCCTTAAACTCACACGGCGATACAAATACTTGGAGAAGATGTTTGAAGAGGAAATGAAGAAGGTGCTTGTTTTCATGAAAGGATTCACCCCAGCAGAAAGAATCAAACTAGCAAGAATGACTGCTTTATGGATTTCTAATGGAGCTGTACCACCGACTGTGCTTTCTGTTCTCATTAATGAACACCTTGTTAAGGATAACCTCGCATTGGATTTCCTTCTTGAGGTGTTTGTTACGTGGAAACAAGAAAAAGGCCTACCCAGTTTGATGACTGCACTCAAAAAAGGAGGCATCGAAGGAAGGTAATACAGAGTGAAAATAACTTCACTATAGATGCTTTCCAAAAATAACCCGAAAATAATTATAACTTGCTCTATTTTTTCTTTATAGGCTGATGGAATTTGTGCCACCCAACAAAAGGACAGATGAGTATTTTAGATCCGTTTTCGAGAATGCTGATTTGGCCGATATTGTAAAACTCCACAAAGCTCAAGCAAGTCAAGAGGCCAAACGCGATCTTCAAGATTTGCTCTTGGACGACCTGGCTGACAACAAACCGATTAAAGATATTGTAAGCGATCTCAAAGAAATGGCTCAACGATGCAATATTCCCGAACACGACATCATTGGACTGGTAATTGAATTAATAAATTAAATATTTTTAATACTTTAAATGTCTTGTTCTATGTGAGATACTACATTAGTTAAACTTTACAGATTTGGAATGTAGTGATGGGTCAAGCTGAATGGAACAAAAAAGAAGAGTTAGTCGCTGAACAAGCACTGAAACATTTAAAGATTTACACACCACTGTTTGGCGCATTCGCAAACACTGCCAAATCTGAGCTTGCTCTGATTCTTAAAGTTCAAGAGTTCTGTTATGAGAATATGAACTTCATGAAAGTCTTCCAAAAAATCGTTTTACTCTTCTACAAAAGTATGTACATTTTTTTTACTTCTATATCAAAACCTTTTTGATTAAGAAACTTTCATAAAACAAGTAATAACATCTAATTTTATGCTATTTGTTACAGCGGACGTAGTTTCAGAAGAAGTGATCTTAAGGTGGTACAAAGATGGGCATTCAGTTAAAGGCAAAATGCTCTTTTTGGACCAGATGAAAAAGTTCATTGAGTGGTTACAAAATGCGGAAGAAGAGTCTGAATCTGGAGAGGACGATGACTAATAAATTAAAAGTACTGAAAGTTTGATTTGTGTAAAACTTGATACTTTCTTCTGATTTCTTTTTATCATGCAATCCAATAAAAATATTTTCTATATTGAAAAATTATAGTCATCATAAATTTATTTTCTATCATGAGAATCTGAAAAAATCGTTTCTAATTTACTTGCATTTTGTTTTTCTCATCTGATATTAGCATCATTAGTCTTGTGCATTAACTATTTACTAAATTATAAAATCAAGCAAGATGTTAGTAATAACGATCATGTTATACTTGTTTTAGATACATTCAAGCAACATTGCCAGGACACAGTAATCCAGTATTCTGTCCAAAAATGATAAAACTAATTTTTGGAAGAAGCTTGGTATGAAACCCTCTGTTTTAAGACAACTTATTGAGACTTCTGAAAATGGAACAGAAATGGGACGTACAAAGTTTCGTATTTGAACAAGCACCTGATTTTTTAAAGACGATGAATAAATAAACTAATGAAATTGCGAATCATTGATGCTGATAGAGGGTACTTATAATGATAGTGTGAAAGATGATTGTAAATTTGCAATGTCTCTGAATTGTATTACGTTAAGAAAAATATTTTGTGTTACGATTTTTATAACTCCACTACAAAGAGTATACAGAATAACGAAGAAAACAAACTATACCTGTGTACGTACACTTTTCAGAACCCTTACTTAATTTGTATAATAATTGTATCAGTTTATAAAAATATACTGTCAGGTGATGTTTGATATTTATGATTATCTTTTATTTAAAGCAGCCTAAACCCTACTTATTTTGATTTTATAATTGAATAACGAAGTCAGTTGTACAAGTTCGTTTATTTACAATTAATTTACAAATTTTCCACTTTATTTCGATTTGTGTTTGCCTTTAAACTGTTTCGTTTCTACTACATTCTGTGTTTCAATAACAGTTTTTCCATTCATGTAAGGCACCAATTGCTCTGGAACTGCAATGTTACCATTTTCAAGCTGATGAGTTTCACATATAGCAATAAGCATACGGGGCACTGCACATGCAGTTCCATTCAAAGTGTGTGAATGCACAATTTTTTCATCCTTATCTTGATATTTAATATTCAGTCTACGAGCTTGATAATCAGTACAATTACTGCAACTAGAAAGTTCTCCAAACTGTTTTCTACCTGGCATCCAAGCTTCAATGTCAATTTTTCTATAAAAAAAAAAGTAATAATTGATTAAACAAATTCTTTGTAACAAATATCCAACAATACTTCCAATGAAGATGAAGAAATTTAAAGAGTACCTATAAGCTGGTGATCCTAATTCATTTGGAGGCATATCTAATACTTTAAAATGTAATCCTAATTGTCCAAAGAGCTTTTCTTGAATTGTCACAATTTCATCCATAATCTGTATGGATTCATTTTGCTTAGAGCAAATGAACATTTCAACTTTAGTAAATTGATGGACCCTGAAATAGAGAAAATGTATCAAGTGGAAGTACCATAAATAATCATCAAAGACCCAAATGAATTCTTACCTGTAAATACCTCTTTCTTCAGCTAAATTAGAAACTTCTGCTCTGTAACACCTACTTACTGCAGCAAGTTTCAATGGTAACTCGTTTTGAAGTAAAACTCTATTTGATAACTTATAAGCTAGTGCCATTTCTGCAGTTCCAGAGAGACTCAAATCATCTCCGTAATATGGCTCAACTTCATAAACAAGTCTCCTTTCCCCATCACTAATCAATCCACACCTTTCAATTACTTGCGAGGGCAATATATCTGGCACAGAGATCAATTTAAAATTGTGTTTCAACAATTCCTTCAAAGTATAAGCAATGAGAGCCTGCTCTAACTCAGCCAAGTCTCCAAAAAGAATGTAACTTCGGGATCCAGTTACTGGTCCCAAGCGATCAGTTCTTAACAATTTTAATTTGGCTGCCAGTTGTGAAAATTCTTGTGGTTCAAAATTATACTCTGGTAGATCTCCTTGTACCCTAAGAATACAAGGTTTGTCGTCTGCATATTCAAGTACTTTGGGGTCTGTCAAATTGGGGATTCTGCTTAACTCTTTGGTTAATTCCTCTTGAGAACGCAAACTTTGATGCAACTCTAGCACTTTGTCTATGTTCCCCGAGCTTTTTCTTTTGGAAATATTCTTAGCAATCAAGTCTCGGTTGGATGGATTGCAAAGAAATTCCAGATTGTATTCTGGTTTTGGTAAGTGAATTTCTGTTTCCAGGATTGGCATAACTTTCTTTTGCAGCTGACAAAAGTAAAATTAATCATTAATCAATAATTAATATTCAAATCATCTTTTTGGCTAGCGATATAAAAACATGTAATAATACATACTGCATCTTGTGTGTAAAACCTCTTGGAATTTAAAATCCTCAGAAGTTGTCTGCTGGCTCTCCTCATTATAGATTTCTACTTATATATCTTTGGATCATCTAAGCCTAAGAGAGTAAAGAGTTTACCTTTATCTCTTGTACATTTGAATAAATATATCGGCTTATACCCAATTGAATATTGTACAAATTTTAATGTTGCACAGTGACTGCAATGAGGCAGACAGCATCAATGCAACCACGAGCACATGCTGATGCTCATGTGTGAAGTAGGATCGAAGGAGTGGGGGTATTCATCAATATGGCGCTGATGTAACGCAAATTTACTGTAATGTTTATATTTAGAGCCGTAATAATACAATATACATTTTGTCTGGCGAGCTATGTTAGTCATTTATAGATAAAATATTTTTTGAGAATCAAATATTAATTTTTTATTTTTAATTTTTTGAATTTCCCGCCATCCAACGAATTACACATAATGACGGAAAAATACCGTCGATCGTGGTATGTGATAGGCATTACTTCTGATAGGTTAGCTTGGGTCTCATTTCTCATTTCTCCTACAAGGCTACAGGTTCTACGCGTATTTTCTGAAGCTAAATGAACTACAAAATATACTTGTTGAAATCCGGAAAATATGAAGGAATCCGACTTATTTTTCTTCACGAGAAAGTTGCACGGAAAGGTAGGTTATTTGAACATTGATTTACATTCAGTATTTTCGTTTATTTTAATATTTTTCAAGGAGAAAAAGCAAGTGTGCTATGCATGCCTTCTTTTCATATTAGTTTTTTCCGATACCTAACGTTGTTGACGATCAAATGTTTCTCTACAAAACAAAATGCGTTATTTATTAAATAATTCTTGATTCAACTATTTATGTTATTGTTTACAGCAATCTATAATGGCTGAGGTTGTGAATGAATTCATAAAATGGATTTACACTGATACTTGACATTTGCTGAGAAAATGATCAAGAAAGCTTAAAAATGCATTACCTAAGCAGAAAATCATTTTTGCTACAAGTTGAATCAAATGGGTTTAACAAGAAATGAAGAGGTTCGATATAGCAATAAACCATCAGACTCATGAAGGTTAGTTTCTGATATTGATGTTTATTTAATGATAAATAGATATTGGAAATAGAATAGACATAGCGTATTTTATATGATGTTCGAATTTCTTCACCTGAGAACAGTAAAATTATCATAATTTATTGTTCAAAAGATGACACTTGACTCTGATGAAAATTCAATTTAATATAAATTGTTTTCTATTCATCTATCATGGTAATAACAAAAAAAATTGTTTCAGACTTTTAACAAAACTTTACGTACCAATGTCTAAGGAAGCTGCTAAATGAAATGTTTGTTTATCCAACAATGATTATGAACAGGTTGGTTTACAAACAATATTTGATATTTTGTCATTTTAAAAAAGAATTAACATGATGCTAGAATTTCTTCACCTGAGGACAATAAAGTAAACTACTTTATTGTTCAACAGATGACTCTTGACTCTGATGGAATATTATAATTAATTTTCACTTTTATTTATACCTAATTTATCTAATATAAGAAAAAAATTTTGTTTATAGAGACAGAGACCACCTTCAAGAGAAACCTGCTAAGTATACTTACCAGAAGAAAATGATGAATCAAAACGTCAATTTAATTTGTATTTATCAAAATAATATACAAAGTGAATAAATAAAAGCTAACGAAAAATAAAACCTCAAGTTTTTACTTTGGTCTTCACCCGATCTTTGATTCTTTTACTAAAGCCTAAATAAGTAAAACAAAGGCTAAAAGCTACTGCACTTTTATAAATTTTAACAATTTTCACAAGAAGAAAATTAGAAAATTCTTCATATTCATTCTATATTTCTCCTCAAACGATCTGAATGACGTCATGCCAACCAAAGTGCGGTCACCGATACAGACTCCGCCGCTGCTCCATCCACAGTCGCGAGACGCGAAAGAAGAAGAGAGGAGAGACGGCGCATAATTTTAGGGTTATAGAAAAGGACAGCCGCATACATATAGGATATACAGCTATATCACACACAGCCATAGGGTGTACTTGAAATTCCAGGGAGAGGATGTTTTAGTCTCGCGTTCGCACGTCCCATCGAAGGGACCGCCCGACTAATTTTAGAGGCCGGATGGTCTCAAATATGTAGCGTCCTGGACTCAAATCTCATCCAGGAGACGAGTGTCTAGTGTTTACAGCTGTACAAAGGATTCCGGCGTGTTTTCTTCGACACTGATAATCGTGGTTTATATGTAACGATGTGAGTTCCACAATCTGGGGAGAGTCGCCTTCTTCCTCCTGCGGCCGTGAGTATTATTTTCTCTTTTGAATAAGTAAAGTAAATAGAGATATCTCGGACTACGGGGCTTTTTTGTAGGGTAGGCGCGTACAATTGCCATTGGAATATCTGTGTGTAAAACGGAGTCATTGACCCGCGGCAATAATGTGCTACTTGTGGCTCCGGATAAAAAAAGTATCGCGGTTGGGTCGCGCTTTCGGGCGGTTGTGGGTGGCGGTCCGGGGACACTTGCTGTGATTTGTTACACATGCGAGAGACAAGTGTAAACAAACGCTGCGCACCTACGTCTGTCAACAAATGTGTGTTTATACGCGCTGCTACTGTAGGGGAGTTGGAGATAGTTCTTTTGGGATTCTTATGTAGATGATGTTCTTCTTTTTTATTTTTGTTGTAGAATGATTAATGTATGCACAAAAAAAGTGAACACTGTGTTATACAACATAAATTTTCTTTTGCAGGTAAAGGGCCTTCCTTTAATTCTCATATCCGTAATCATTAGTTGATTATTTTTGCAAGATGTACAACATATTTGTAATCTTCACTCTTGCACAATGTTTCCTATTTGCTTACTCCATGTGTCCATCTCGATGCAACTGCAGACATATCAAACCACAAGCAGAATGGCTGCGTGTGGTTTGCAAAGACAACTTGGAAGACATAAATGAGGTCGATTTTAACCAAGTTAGCGTTGAGATGATCCATTTGTAAGTGTATATTTTTCTTATGATGCATTTTTGTTGAACTTGGATTAAAAAATTCATTCATTTTATAAGGGATCTGAGCAAGAATGATATATCAATCATAAGAGTTGACACTTTCAAGAATTTATCTAACTTGAAACGATTAAATCTTTCTGCCAACAAAATAACACTACTGGATGAAGGAGTCTTTGATGGTTTGACAAATTTAGAGCGATTGTAAGTGTTCTTATTTTTAAATTTCATATGATATTAAGCTCAAAACATTTCTAAAAAATATGTAGTGATTCATTATTTTAATTTTTTTTTATTTATTATACCCTTTAAATAATATTATTTGTTAATGTTTCAGAGACTTGAGTAAAAACTTAATTTCATCTATTGACTCTCATGCTTTTAAGAGATTACCGATGTTAAAAAGACTGTAAGTATCAACATTTAATAATTTACTCAATAATTTAAATATATAAAAACCATTTTACATGGCACTTACAACACTTTGCATTTTTCTGCTATATTCTTTGCATTTTGCAAATGGTTTTTCCAGAAACTTATCAAATAATGCAATAAGTACATTAAAAGCAACGGTATTTCATGGTTTATTGGCTTTAGAGCGTTTGTAAGTTTTTATTACAAGTTTTGTTGTTTAATTAGTGCTTTTGTTGTTTAGTTATGTTTTTTTTTCTGTATAAAGTTGTTTTTCTTTTTTTTTACTTTAAAATTCGATTGTAATTATAATTTTTTATATGTTTAGTGAATATCACTTTTTATTACTGCTGTATAGCACGTGAAGGCAAAATAAGTAGAAAATGCACTGTTTAGTTTTCTTGTTTCAATGAAAATTGTGTAAAACTAACAAATTTAATTATTTAAGGAAATTGAATGGAAATAAATTAGTAACTTTGAAAGAAGGCACTTTTCATGGATTACCATCTTTAAGGCAACTGTAAGTTCAAACATGTGTGCATTGTATGAAACAATTGCTTTGATATTTTGTTTATTGCTTATTTATTTTTTCAGAGACGTTTCTGGTAATCCATGGAATTGTGATTGCAACCTGTTTTGGTTCAGTTATTGGATAATAACAAATGCAATAAAATTAAGGTAATTTATACATTTTTTAATGATGTAATAAGGAAATAGAATTAACTATATAAAGGGAAACTTATAGATATTTTTTTCTCTATTATTTCAGTCCTTCACCAGAATGTGATTTACCATTAAATTTAAAAGGAAAACAAGTAAAAAAGTTGAAAATATTAAAAGAATTTGAATGCAAATGGACAACTCCAGCTATTGAAATAGTGCCTGATCAAAATCAAGTCGTTTTTGCTGGTGATACTATAACTCTAAAGTGTCGAGCACCCAGTATTACCAATGACAGATTTGCCAGATTAAACTGGTTATGGAACTCTAATATTACTGCTGATGTATTAGATTTAGGTTTATATGATAATCCACAAAATAGCTTCAGTGATGTGAAGATTGAAAATAGATTCCTGGATGACAGTGGTATTGTCGCAAGGTAAATTCTTTTATCTTTCAAAATATAGATTTTCACTACATTGATTTTCATTTTATATTTAAATCAAATCTATATAATACATCTGGAGAAGTTAACATAGCATCAAACATACAGTATTCAAAGTTATTAATAAAAGAATATGAATATTTTGTTGCAGTTCACTCAGTATTGATCCAGTGAAAGAAGAGCACAATGGACAATGGAACTGTTTTCTAGTTTCAGCTTATGGAAATATATCACGGGCTATAAATGTTATTGTTATATCAAATAGTACTCGGTATTGTCCATTAGCAGGTAAATGTTTATTATTACTCAGATAATTATTAAAATTTGAGTCATGTAAAACTTGATTTCGAAAACTTTATGAAAAATTAATGAAAACTAAGCAAAAATACGTAAATTTTCAGTAACTAGAGGTAACAAAGGAATGTATGCTTGGCCACGGACTGTAATAGGATGGAAAGTAGAATTACCTTGTGAAGGAAATAGTTTGCCTGTTGGTTCATTTCAACTTCCTCCGCGAGCTTCCTATGAGTGCAATAGCACTGGCCAATGGGAGAATTTGGACACGGAATCGTGTCCGTACATATCTGCCACGACGAAAATACTCGAATCATTTTCTACCGTAAATTTATCTTTAACGAAACTCTCACTTCCTAAAGGCTCCCTACTGGAGACCATCAAGAAACTAAAAAACATCACGGGTGAAGGAGCTTCCTTGACTGATCCTGTGGAAGTCAACTTTGTAACCCAAATACTCGAAAATTATGCTAGTTATTTGGTTGAGGAGAAAGAACTAGGCAGTATGCTTATTGATGTAGTGAATATTCTCCTAAACTTGCCCAAATCAATGTTAAAAGCTGCAGAGATTCACTACGGAGCCTGCACAAGACTGCTAAAAACCATTGAACACATAGTTAAGGTCACGCCGTCCAATCAACTAATACAGCTGCATAAAAAGAACATGGCTCTAGAGGAGTATCTAGTTAAGGCTGATAGTTTTGCTGGTCTGACGTGCACGTGGTACAGTAGTACAGAAAATATATATGTAAAGCTTCTTCATTGCTCCATGAGCAACAAAACAGCGATATTCAATCCTAGTGCTGGAGAGACACAGCTTGAAGCTTCCATACAGTTGCCTGCCTCGCTATTTAGAAACGTAAAAAACAATGCGGGTTCTCATCAACTGATGGTGTCGATGTATTCAGACAATAAACTGTTTCCTAAAATCAAGGACGACGACAATACTGATGTGACGACAAGTATTGCTGGCAGCAAATTAAGTGAGTATATACTTATCAGAATTACAGAAGGTGTGATTATTATTGACGACAATTTTTAATATAAAAATTTTAGTTGGACAGACTGTTGAAAATCTCACGGAACCTGTATACGTTATGCTGAGAGCTCCTCTAATCCATCATGCCAGTAGTAAACCTGTGCCAGTAGTTTGGGACTCATCTTTGAATAATCAGACTGGAGGTTGGACCAGTGACGGTTGTCACTTGTTGTCGAACTATATTAATAATTTGATAATATTCCACTGTGATAGACTGGGTTATTACGGACTTTTGCAAGATAAATCTTTTCTTGACATTGATGGCAAGAAGTATGTATATTATATTTACAATTACGAACCTATACTATTGATTTAAAGTATAAAATTAATGATAATAACGTTTTCTTGTTTTCTTTGTTAACAGTTTAGTCGGTGCCAAATTCAAATACTCTAATCCCGCGATATATGTGGGAAGTTTTATACTACTGGTGTGCCTGATTTGTACCACAGTAACGTACGTCTGTTGCTATGCATCAATAGCGATGCCAAAAAAAGCGAAGCATTGCGTTGTTAACACGTGGGTCGCTATTGCTCTCCTCTGCTTCCTGTATAGTTCCGGCATACAGCAAACGGAAAACATTGAAATTTGTCAAGGAGTCGGCATAGGTTTGCACTACTTATCACTATGCTGCCTCTTCTGGATGACTGTTTCAGCGAGGTATTAATGCAAGACTTTATTGAAAGAATCTTTAAGAATAATTTAAAATTCTAAATCATTAATTGGAAACTAACGCTTTTAATCTTCACAGCAATATGTATAAGCGTCTGTCCAAGTCGACGATGGACCCGATAACGGACGACGACGAGCTGCGCGAGGAGCCGATTCGCAAACCGCTGCTTGGATTGTACCTGGTGGGCTGGGGCATTGCCTTGATAATATGCGGTATTTCCGGAGCCATTAACATGCGCGAATATGCCGGTTACTCGCACTGTTTCCTTAACTCAGCGCCATCACTTGCCGCTCTTTTCGTACCTGCAGCCATACTACTTGTTTACCTAACGATTTTGCACATGCTCATACGTTGTACTATTAGGAATGTTGATCTCAATGGACAGTTGTCAGAGGGCACACAGGCAACGGAGAACGTTGATTTGGAATTGTTGGAGCCAAATCCGAACCCAGGCTCTGACAGGGTCAGTTTGCACAGCTCACAGACTGTTTCCTCCGAGGTTGAGGATCAAGAGCATTCACAGGTGAGATAGTAACTGAGGATTAAACAATAGAAGTTTTTATGAATCCGGAACGTAACATTTTGCATTTTTTTTATTTTATAGATGACTCAACTGAAAGGACTCATCGTTGTGATGATACTCTATCTGATAGCCTGGCTTTGTGCAGCGATGACCACAGCAAATCTGTTTAACATTCCGTACAAAGAGACCATTTTCGCGGTTCTCTATGCCCTGTCGGCTAGTTCGTTAGGCATGTTCATTCTGCTGTTTTACGGTATAGCTAGAAGCGACGTTAGAGCTCAGTGGTTAAGGATGAGATGCTGGCTCAAACAGAAGAAGAACAGATGCTGCAGAACGAGAAACGTGTCCGACGCTAATCCGGCTATTCCTACGCAACCACTCGTGCCATTAACAGGTATCTATATTTTTTCTAAATTATTTATTAGAAATTAGTACAAATGAGTCAATTATTAATTGTAATCCCTCTTCTGTATTAGCTCCACCTCCACTATCTAACTCTCAAGCTACGCAAGTGACTTCAGACACAAACTCTCTGGGTTCGTCTCGGCACACGCACAAGTCTCAAAGCAGCTGCAACACGTCAAAGCTGACATCAAACATCGATCCATCAACTCGCGTACACGTGAAGCCCAATCTCCTGATGCTACATCGTCAGCAGTATCGTTCCAACAATTCAGTTACGACCTTCAACACTGAGTCAGCGCCTGCATCAGTGGAAATGTTCTATAATCCACACCAAAGTGGCGTTGCCCGCAAGTTCTTCAAGAAGCAGCGACGCAACATGACGAAGAACAGCAATCTAGGTCCGAGGAAGCAGGGCGACGGAGGCGCGACCAGCGATAATGGCAGCTGCGTTAGCATTCCCAGACGCGCAGTCAAGTTAGACAACGATATCGAGAGGAGTATATTGGGTAGCAGTTCGAAAGTTAATAATACGAATATACACGTAGAGATGAATCCGGTGAACGATGCGAAGAACGTGAATATACTGTCGGACAGCGGGGGTAGTGTTTCAGAGGATCGGAATCTTGCGCTTAGATACGTTATTGGGCAGGAGAGTCTTGGAAAGAACACCAGGAAGGTCAACAATGAGCCTTCGATGCCTCCGACTGGTGAGTTTTCATTTCAATAGTACGATGTTTTTACAGTGATAAATAAATTGAATGTTCTTTTTCCATAATTACAAATAAATTATAGTTGTAAGCCGGCGTAAATACCAACCCATGATGAATCATGCGACGTGCACGAGTCCTTATGAATCGGACGCAACAGAGTCGAAAATTGAAGAGGAGAAGCAAATGCGAAATGTCTCACAACAGTGTAGTCTCGAGTGCAGTTCGGAGATGGAATCAATGACACAGATAGCAAGTGAACGCAGCGAACACAACCTATCGGACATTAGCGAGATGGCGTTGTCCAGGTCGACGGATGGTATTGCCGGTAGAAGATCTAGCGTCGATGAGACCATCTCGATGGAGCGAGATCAAAGAATCGCCAGGCATAGGTATGGTGCAGAATAAGTCGTATTAATTCTTAAGAAAATAGGAAGTCTAATAATACTACAATTTTCTCTCAAAAGGTCCTACGACATGTGCAATCATCACTCGGGCAGTTTGAGTTCTCTTCCCCTGGCCGATAGGTCAATCGCCTCATCGCGTAATAAGAGCAGCTACCGTAGTTCCTTAAACGACGCAACGAGCTTAGAGAGTTCGCGAGCAGCTGATGATTTTGATCGCATTCTCTTGGGCCCTGGAATCGTCAATGGTTCCGAGAGGCGACAGCAGGAACTTCCATTACCCTTCCCTACAGCGTCAGTAGCACCAGCTACCTCTGAGACTAAAGTCACCTCGGAGGAGGACGAGGACTTGGAGGACGACAACGTAGCGAATGCTGTGATCCCACTCGTAGAGGATGAAGCTACATTAATGGGCGAGGCTCTGCAGCTTTACGACTTTGGCCAGAGAGAAGAGAGGGAGGGACATCACCATCACCACCATCATCATCATCACAAACAGCATCAAGGCAACGGGAAAGAGTGCAGTCGAGAGGTGAGAGATGACGCAGCTGCTGGGGGTCGGTACCCCAGCGACGAAGACGACGACGAGTCAACGCAACCTGATAGGATGAACGTTAAGAAAGAGACGAGCGTTTGAGATATTCTTGTATTCCGTGATTACGACGGAGATTGTTTGAATGATGGACTAACGTGAAATTTATTCTCGATTAATAATTTCAGTTTTCATTTGATCTAGAATGAGGCTATATAAAATGGTGGCATTTTTTTTTAAATTACTGACGATTTGTCCGCATTAATTGCAAATATTAGTACTTTTTTTATTGATTTCAATTTATTCTTTTATTAATATATTTAGAAAACATCTAGTCCATTTTTACACACAACTGGAATGTTCTCAAACATTGTTATGACATAATGTATACGTTTCCGACTGTCAGGAATTCGCGCAGTATGGATAAAGCATCATAATTTATTCGGAATATAGATTTTATGTGGATAAACCACACCGGAAAGGAAAATGTTAAATTCCTGATATAAGCTGCCTGATTACAGTATACCACTGTAAATTAGCTAATAATAAATACGGCAATAGACGCATGTTCCAGAAATACATTTAAACTATTCAAATATGGAACTGTATTCATGACTGGTAATATTTTTTTATACACAATATCAGATATTTTCATTAAACAATCTTGAATAGAAATTTCATTAGTAATTTTTCTAAATTAGTAAATTAGGGAATACAGTTCCAAAAACTTAGCTGCAGCCATGGCGCGTATGATTTTTTATCATGTACCGTTTGTAATTAACTCAACCACAAAAATAGCAGTTTTTATAAAATATTGTTTCTTGTAGATTAAAGAGCCATATTTTTTAAAGTATTAATTTGGCTACCCCTGGCCGAATGTGGTGATTCATACAAGGTTCTCTTCCTAAGACGTGCCAAGAAGCTAAAATTCTTTACAATCTAGCTTACTGCCAATGTAATGTAATGCGACCTTACAATAATTTTCCTTGCTAATCATTTTTCAAAAAATATTAAAATTAACAAGGTTTGGTCAAATATTCAATCTGTGCCATTATAATATATATCAAAAGAATTATTTGTAAATAAAATTGTTAATTGGTCCAGAAAAATTAAAAAGATATTACGCACTAAAAATGTTATTGAAATGTGTACAGGAACGAATTTAAAAATGATTGTTAATCAACAAGATTGAAAGATATGGTCATATTATTATAATTTGAATTAATGAAGAAACTCAGAATACGTATTGTCATAATTATAAAAACAAAAATATTATTAACTCTTGAAAAATGAATGTTATTGGTGAAGATGGCCTTGTTAATTTGAAAACATGCGTATTTAAAGGAAAAATGAAAAAAATTGCATGGTTTTAAAAATTCCAATAATAATATAAAAAACGCCATTGAAACTCTCAATAAAAGCGCATTGAAAAAGGGGAACGTTATTGGCAGGTCGAAACGTATTATGCTTCGTAAATGTCAAATTGACCAATCGTCATTCTAAATGCTTAGTGACTATTAGCTTTCATTCTACATATCTGTGAGTGAGCTACGATTATAGAATTTTCTAAGACTGTTCAACAACATCCGTATGAATAATGAACTCGAGGTCGTGCTCTTGCACGATTGATTTTATCGTACGCGTGTCAAAGTGAGAAAATTGGCATGGTAATGCCAATTTTATCATTTTAAGAAATATTTATCTACTATAGTTGATAGTTTGAATACTTTTACGAATTTCACGTGTGAACTTGGAAATGCTTTATAACCTCCAGTTATAAAGATATTGTACTATGATTGTGACATTTCAAACGTGTTTTGATAGACATTTTTGGATTGTACAACCATTTTTAATGTAATTCCTTTTGTATTCAGTGTATTTACATCGTAAACGTACAAAAATATTGCACTTGCCATTTGGGAACCTCGAACAAAGTGATCTTAAATCACTAAGAACAGCTTGATTTTATAAACTAAAGATCTGCCGTCATTAATTTTTAGTATTTAATGCGTAACAATTAGAGAACGACGTACAATCTTTTAACAAAGACAATTTTACAACTGTTCTATGAAATTTTTATAACGCACACTTTGCATTACAGTTGAACAGCCTTGAATTGTTGTGTATTTGTAAATATATATAATCAGCGTTATATAAGTATATTTAATAGACAAATTATTATGGAATTGTACAGTATACGTATATATAATTAATTTTATCGAGCTTTTATTTTGCGCGCTATAGCGCGAGTGTATTTCTCAAATATGGTATTCGGGCATTTTAGATACTCTTCTTTTATTTTGCCAAAACTATTATTTAGCAGCTATGTTTTTTTGCAGGTATCTTTAAAAGACTGATTTTATATTTAATCGCAAAGTTTTGCCATTGCGGTTTTACTTTACATTCTTACGCAGCGTTTGAAAAACGCGATGAATCCTACTGTAAATAATTATTAATTGTCAAATAAACTACATGGAAATTAATATCCGATTATTTGTTGTACATCTTTTTTCATTATTTATATCTATATTAAACGCTTATAAAATGAAAAGCATATTATGCTCTGACTGAAACGATAATTTCATACAAATTATTTTTAATATTTCAATATCCATTTCGTGCAATTTTCCTTATTTTGGCAAGTATTATAACTTTATGTTATTTCAATTGTAGTAGCAGTAAACTTTTACGGACAAGTGCAAATGCTTATATACAGGAATTCAGGTATCAAACACATGATTTTTAAAATACCCGCAGCTTATTTTTATGACATTAGATTACATAAAATTAGATAAAATTTTATTATGCTTGAGTAGTCATACGTTGACTATACTGGTTTTGAACTCTAAATTTTAAGCAAAAGAAAAATACATCGTAACGATATACATACGGCTTCAAAAGATTTTAGATTCAAAAATGCCATCGATTTTTAGCTCTATTAGTATTTTAAATGTTTTATGTCTTTTAATTATAATCCGCGAGTATAATGTCGAAGCCAGTAATTATGTCAATAAAAGTATGATAAATTCTCGAAAAAATGCTAAGATTGTAATTATCGGCGCTGGAGTTTCGGGAATTGCTGCAGCTTCCAGACTATTTGAAAATGGCTTTAAAAAGGTGACAATATTAGAGGCTGAAAATCGCATTGGTGGGAGGATTCTCACTAAGAAATTCGGTAAAAATACATTTTAAATATCAATCATCGATTTTATATATGAAAATTGTATTTTAATTCAAACAACTGATAACGCACAGGTGATTACGAAGTCGATCTTGGAGCGCAATGGGTACACGGAGAAAATGGAAATTCCGTCTTTGATTTGGCTTCGCCGCTTGATCTTCTTGACAAATCAGACGAAAACTCGCAGAATCTGCACTATTTCGATTCAACTGGTACTCGTTTGAACAATAAACTTGATGAGCGACTGCGAAATTTTTACTTTGAACACATATTTCAAGAAAATGAAACTGATTTTGAATCTATCGGAGAATATGTGGAAGATGCGTAAGTATATTCATGGTATTTCTGCAATTGACAAGTAATACAATTTTTTATGCTATACAGTTTCAATCAGGAATTCGATAGTGTGCCAAAAATATATGAAGATAGGATGAAGTATCTGAATAGCTATGAACTAAATAGACTGGCTGAAGAAGGCTCAGATTCTTGGTTTGAAATTTCCGCACAACCAATTGAACTATACATGGATTATCCTGGAGATCAAAATGTTAATTGGAAAACTCTGGGTTATTCAATACTGCTTGATTATCTCATTGTAAGCAAGCGTTTAAATCACTCGATAAATAGCTATTATTATTTTTAACCTTTTGCATTACATGATTTTTCACGTTTTTAGAAACGATATCCAAATCCTAAAGAGGAGCTTCCTGTTGTAAAGAATACATTACTCAATTCTGAGGTCGTAAAAATCAACTATTTGAATTGCAACGAAGGTTTTCCGATCTTAGTATCTACCAGAAATAAAAAAACGTATGAAGCTGATCACGTTATTATGACTGCCTCAATCGGAGTCTTAAAAGCAAAACATTCGTCCCTATTTTTTCCTCGGTTACCAAAACAAATAGACAAAACTATCAATGTTTGTAACATAACTAAACTATATAGCCATACTAAACGAACATAAATGAAAAATTAACATGCAATTGCAGGGTTTCTCGTTTGGCAAAGTAGGTAAAATATTTTTACTATTCGAAGAACCGTTTTGGCAACTCGAAGACAAAAAGATTTTACAGTTTTCCTTTCTTTGGAGCAATACTGAGAGAAGATCCATTGAGAAAGTAAGTTCGAAAGCGATTTACCATATTTTACGATGATGAGCATGATTTTTTTAACGCAGTCTGAGAAAAAATGGATATTGGGAATGGAAAGTGTATCATCCGTTGAGCATAAACCAAAGTTGTTGGAAATATGGATAGTAGGAAAATATGTGCGATTAATGGAACGAATCTCAGAAGATAAACTCTTTAACCATACCGTAGAGAACCTTCACAGATTTCTTGGCAAAACTTACAATATCACGCGCCCGATTGCGATTCTGCGAACTACATGGTTATCAAATCCGAATTTCAGAGGAACTTACAGCTATCGAAGTGTGAAAATGCAAAAACAAGGGATCTTATCGAAAAATTTGGAAATACCGGTATCGCCAAATAATTTGGTGAGTAAAACTCTTTAAAAATATCAATATTTATGTATATATTTTAATGTAAAAACTGTAAGATCATACTTTATAATCGTAGGGAATTTTGTTTGCTGGCGAGGCTACATCTGTTGATAGATATTCAACGGTGGATGGGGCTATGACTTCTGGATGGAAAGCAGCAGATATATTGACAAATTTTTATAAGGATTTGAATTAGACTTGTATTACTTAAATTATATATAAATATATAAGTTTAGTCTTTTTAAAATACATTTGGAGAGATAAACAAAATTAACGCTTTTCAATCGAACAGGTTGAAAAAAACTCCCACAAAGTAATCTTTATTAACAAGTGCATGAAATATACATTACGATACTAGTGCGAGAATGTGATTTTAACCTTGTGTGAACGTTTTCAGAGGAGCGAAGCGGGTGGGAAAAGATCACACAAAGCTGTAATTACATTTTCGTACACGTATCGAACTATATTTCTTAGCACGACATGCTTTTCTTAACGCAGCGTGTGCGAAACCGACTTTCTCGCACGGAGTATCAAAAAAGGCATTTATCTAAAGTTCAAGCAAGTTCCGAGTGATAAGCAAGCGACGGTTTTCCGACGGGCAAGCAACGCTTCTCTTCAAACATATGCCGAATTTCCCGACGGAACCAGCCAAAGGTCCCTGGGCCGGTTCCGAGCCCTAAGATGTCAAGGGAGGGGGAAAGCGGTCCACCGTCTATTATCCGAACGGCGAGGGTCCTAGTAGGCATCAGTCTGAACCGAGCCACGACGGAATATGACAACACAATGTGCCCTGGTCAACCTTTATCTAGAAAATACGTTTGATTATTTCCATATTTATTTTTAAAAACTTGGAATTAGTATGCTTGAAATATTTGAATTTATATAGACAAGCATCAAATTCAACTGAATTATATCGCTGAACTGTCTTCTATTTTTATTTGTGCTATTTTTAAATTTTCACAATTTATTTTTGTATCTTGTTTCTGATATTTACCTTCAATCGTCGTATATTCTTGAGAAGCGTCGGACGGTTTTATACTGCGGTTTCAGGCATTTGAAAAATATCATACGAAACAAAATTAAATAAACATTTATAACAACTGTCTATACTTTTTACGAATAATAAGCGTGTTTATTTTTTGTGATCTTCGTCTGTATTTAAAGTGATATTTTCAATATGAAGAAAAATACATACATGTTGAGTCTAGTCATTTTAGTTTGTACAATGACTTGCAAGAATTTTGCAATGAGTAGTAATGCTGATAATATAACAATAAAGAAGGAACCAAAGATAGTTATCGTTGGTGCTGGCCCATCAGGAATAGCAGCGGCATCAAAACTTTTCCAAAATGGCTTCAGAAATGTGACTATTTTGGAGGCCGAAAACCGTATAGGAGGTCGTGTATATACCACCCAATTCGGTAAGTTTATTAAATTTATTTGATAAAGATTTAATTATTGAGAAACATTTTATAAATAAAAATATTGCCTCATCAGGTAATAATTCCGTGGATCTTGGTGGTCAATGGGTCGATGGAGAAGAAGAAAATGCAGTTTTTAAAATAGCACAGCCGCTTGATTTGCTTGACAAATCTGATGACCCTAATTCCGGATTGCTACAAGAATATATCGATTCTCTTGGCAATCCTTTGAGCGAGGAACTAGCAAAAAATGTATCTGACTTTTATTTTAATTACATCTATGAAACAGATTTTTTTAATGGTTCTGTGTATGAATCGCTAGGAGAATATGCAGAAAAAATGCAAGTGTTATAATCTAATACAATTATTATCAATATCAATGTTTATATTTGTATTAAATGTAAAGCTATTGTTTGTACAGGTTTGACGAACGGTTCAGCAACATCCCAGAAGTTTTCCACGAGAAGAAAAAATATTTACAATATTTAGAAACATTTTCACTAATTTTGATATCTGCAGATTCTTGGCGCGATGTATCACTTTTTAATAAAGATCGATACACAGTGTACCCTGGAGATCACAGCATTAATTGGAAAGATCATGGATATTCAAAAATTTTAGATGTGTTGACCGTATGTATACTGTTATTCTAAATATTTATCATTAAAAAAGATACATTGATTTAATTCTCGATTTATACAGAAGCGTTTTCCAAATCCCGAGGAAGAGCTGCCGGTTTTGAATAATACAATTTTAAACTCCGAGGTTACAAAAATTGACTACTCAAAAAATGATACCGGATTTCCTATTTCTATAACCACCTCCAGTGGTATCTCTTATGAAGCTGATCACGTTATAGTGACAGTATCGTTAGGTGTTTTAAAAAATCAATATGAAACACTTTTTTCTCCACTTTTGCCTGAATACAAGCAGAAAGCTATTAAGGTAGGAAACATCAGTACTTACAGTTATTCATATATTACGATATATTTATAGTGTATAATGGCCATAAAACTGAATACTTTCAGGGTCTCGGCTACGGGAATATAGCGAAAATTTTTTTATTGTTTGATGAGCCATTTTGGAATCTTGAAAATGGACGTGCCTTGCATTTAACTTTTGTATGGAATGAGGAACAAAGAAAAGAATTAGAAGCTGATGTAAGTAAACTTAGCAAAAAAAAAACCTAACTGCAAATTAATCCATAAAATATAGTATACAGTACAAGAATATATTTCATTTGGTTTTCAGCCTGAAAAAATGTGGTTACTAGGATTGAATCTCGCAATGACTGTAGAGCACAGACCTAAGCTGTTAGAACTGTTCGTTTCTGGAAAATATGCGAAAGACATGGAAGCACTTTCCGAAGATAAAGTGTTCAATCATACTGTTGAAAACCTTCATCGGTTTCTGGATAAGAAGTATAATGTCACTACACCAGTTGCTTTTCTGCGAACTCAATGGTTCACTAATCCACATTTCCGAGGAACATATAGTTACCGAAGTGTGGAAACACATCGACAAAGAATTTACGCTGACTTGTTAGAAGCGCCTTTGGGCGAACGAAACATGGTATATACACTCTTCAAAGAAACATTTATTTAAAACAATAATCATGGTCAATTATTTATACATTTATTTTTTTTTTACTAGACTATTTTATTTGCTGGTGAAGCAACGTCCACGGATAGATTTGCAACAGTGGATGGAGCTATCGTTTCGGGATGGAAAGCAGCAGATAGAATCATAAAATATTATAAATGAACAAAATAGATTAAAAATGTTGTATATATTTGTATCAAAAGGTTATAATGATTTCTCGACTACATCATAATAACAATTACAAGATTCTATTCATTATTAAAAATTATTTTAAATCGTTGTATACTGGCTTGCTTTACTACTATTGTTTCGCTGTCAACTTACAATCAAAATAAATGATGTACATGAAGTAGTATACAAGATTAACAGTAAAGAGGTCTAGGTCATAATATGTAGTGTACCTCATAAAGAGAGGAAGTGAGCATGAATCTACATTACTTAATTGTTATCATATCATGTTTATTATATACAAAGCGTTTTTAAATTAAAATTTGAAGCATCACGCTCGCATAAATACACTTGTTTATATTGTTCAATCACCAATTACAAAAATAATGATATGCTAATTTTAAGTTGTGATGATATATTTTATTATTACTCGTGAAAAGTTTATAGATAAAACAGAATTATAATCAAAATATAGTCACTACATACAGCATTGATAAAATTGTGGAATACCCAGACTTTATAATACAATCATAATTACTGCAGATTCTTTCCTTCCAGTAAATAAGTTTAAGTCGTCATTTACTAGAATATAAATATTTTATTGAATAAAGTAATATTTACGAAGTAACTATCAAGAGTATAATACATATCCGGATAAACTTTACGTTATATATAAATTAAAACAAAATTATCACTAACTACACAGAAAGATTAACATTTAGAATTAATTTAAAAACTTTCAAATGAACTTAACAATTATTGACCTTCGAACGTACTATCAGACTAAAAATCACACATAATACATTGTCCAAGACGACAAGACTATTCATGCTTTGATATATGTGTATCACGGTATGAATAGCGTGTTTCTTTCGGCCTCTGCATTTGGAGACGAATCAACTTGAATTTGCGATGATGATGGCGACTCACAAGGTGAGGGCAGCAGCCGGTTCTTTCTACTGAAATCTAGCTGACACGTGCAAGTGTTGAGACGCGAGTATTTGCTTATAGACCTTCTACCGCGTGACAGAAGTCGGTTGTTTTTTATCGCGGCTGCATCTGGGGTGAAGTCATATACAGACTTATTAATGTACAACGAAAAATCGTTCACGTATGTGATTCGGCGGTTGTGCAATGTGATTTTTCGGTAATTTATCTTACTGCGTTTTCAACTATGGATACAGACATAATTTCGTGGTTAAGTAGATGCGATTGCGCTTGACTCATTCTTTTGACAAGAGATAAATTATTTGTCCTAAAGCGTTACTTTCATAGAATGAAAGCCGGCAGACGTATTATGTATGCCCGGTATCATTCAAATTAGAAAAAAAGATCATGATAAATTGACGCAATTGATAACATCGTTAGAGTTACAAAACTGCGCGATAAAGCGCGTATCTATATAGTTATTCAATTTGAGTGCAAAAAAAATTTTAATGAAACGATGGATCTGAATAATCTAAGCAAGCATAATCAACGATAAATTCCTTGTTTGTATTTCAGGGTCCGCCGAGAGACGTAACATGCTCATAGGCGCATCGACAAACAACTAGCCCGATCATAATATACACACCGTCTTTCAGTATTTATAATGATCATGGAAGAAATTACAAGAGTTTTAAAAATTGCCTTTTTCTTTTCTATGGTGCTTACGAATAATCTCAAAATGTGTGTCTGCGAAAGCAACGACACGGTCACCAACACAACGGTTACAATTACACATCCGAGGATAGTGATCGTTGGTGCCGGACCTTCAGGAATTGCGGCTGCAGCCAAGTTACTTGAAAATGGATTTAAAAATGTGACGATTTTGGAAGCCGAGGATAGGATTGGCGGACGTGTTTACACATCTAAAATAGGTATGTTGCATTATAAGCATTAGTAAATAATAAAGTTTTAATGCTTGTAAACGATTTTTTGTTTAGGTGATTACTCTGTGGATCTCGGCGGTCAGTGGGTGCACGGGACAGAAGGAAATGTAGTCTACGAATTGGCTCATCCTCTCGGTGTACTCGATGTTTCGGATAAGCCGAATTTCGGTCTTGAGCAAGAGTATCTCGATTCTCTTGGGAACCACTTGGACGAAGAAGTGACGAAAAACGTTAGTGATTTTTACTTCAAGTACGCGGAAAATTGGGGTGTCGATACCAACATGACTACGGACTCACTTGGCGAACACATAGAAAAAATGTAAGTGTCACATGTAATAATACTATATATGAATCAGAATTGTTCAATATAATTCTTTCGTGCGTTCTATTATAGGTTCGATAAGCACTTCAAAGATAATCCAAAAATATTCAATGACAGAAAAAAGTTTTTGCATCACTTGGAATTGTTTACCATAAGCTTGGAATCTGCCGAAAATTGGACAGACATATCCGGAGCTGCGGATGACCTGTATAGAGAATGTCCAGGTGATAATATGATTAACTGGAAGGAACGAGGCTATTCAACGATTCTTGATATTCTAATGGTAAATAGTAATTTTGCAAGCGCGAGGTATACATTTTTTCTTGTGTAAAACAATGACTTGTATTTGCAGAAACGTTTTCCGGACCCGGCAATGGAGATTCCAGTTTTAAGCAATACAATATTGGATAGCGAGGTCATGTCTATAGATTACTTAAAAAATGAAGAAGGACCGCCAGTTCTAGTTACCACTACTAAAGGACAACTGTATAAAGCTGATCACGTTATTGTAACCGTACCGTTGGGTGTTTTAAAAGCGAAACACGAATCTCTTTTCATTCCACCTTTGCCAGATTACAAAATTGAAACTATAAAAAGTCTTGGTTTTGGCAGCGTAGCAAAAATTTACGTATTGTTTGAAAAACCATTTTGGAATCTTGGAGACAGAAGAGTTTTACACTTTACTTTCATATGGAATGATGCTGAAAGAACTGAGCTGCAAAATAACGTGAGTATTATTATTGAATAGCATTTAAAATATTGCTGATATTTTTAAAATTATTTTCATTGAAATTATAGACAGAAAAAACATGGCTATTAGGTATAAGTGGTGCTAGGACTGTAGAGCATAAGCCGAATTTGCTAGAAGTTTGGGTCGCCGGAAAGTATTCCAAGGATATGGAACTTCTCTCAGACGAAGCAGTTTTAAATCACACGATGGAAAATCTTCATCGTTTTTTAGATAAACATTATACAGTTTCGGAACCAGTGTCAATGTTGAGGACACATTGGTATACAAACCCTCATTTTAGAGGTACTTACAGCTACCGAAGCGTTGAAACTGAAAAAAAGAAAGTTTATTCAGAAATGTTAGAGAAGCCACTAGAAAATGGGGTAACTATAACTTTGAAAAGTTAATTTAATTTCTCGATATTTTGAAAATACACTATTAAACAATATTTCTTTTTACAATACCTTAGACAATCTTGTTCGCTGGCGAAGCTACACACAAAGATAGATTTTCGACAGTGGACGGAGCTATTGCTTCCGGATGGAAAGCAGCTAATCGACTACTAAATCAGTATAAAACGTTGTTGCCAGTCAAAGGATAATTATTATCATAAAAAGTTGTTGACGAATACACCAAGGAGAAACGAACTTTATTCGAAAATATTTATCTACTCTTAGTTTTATTAATACAAATGCAATAATTATATATATAAAACGTAGAAAAATATGTAATTTTTATTTATGAAAAATAAATAAGTTTTTTGATTTTTATACCACTAGAATAACATAATTAAAAAAAAAAAGAATTGATTGTTATTTTTACCAGTAATATATACAGATGAATTATTCAATATCATAAGGAAAACTTTGAAAGTCACGTTCTTTTTTATTGTTTTCTTTCTTATAATAAATTTTAAAAAGGTATGTAAATATAATTTTCAATTGTTAATTGTAAATTATTGTCAATAACCAATTTTAATCTATAAAAACATTGTGCATGCTTTTACCTCCATATGAACACAAATTTTAAATGCGGCGATAATAAAAACAAGGTCAAAATAAATAAGCTTTTTATGGCAAGTAATTCTACTAAACACAAAAGAATGGATACATACGTGGATACAAATTCTAAATGGTTATTCCCGACAGTACAATTCGATGAATTTAATTTGAACCGGCTTGAACCATCCGGAACGACAATTTAAGAAAACAAAATTGAGGCTGACGTAAGTTTCGTTTTAAAAGATAGGGGACAGTATTTTATACTGGTAGATACATTCGACGAGTTACGTTTAAAGACTCCACCACGCGTTCGTCAGAGTTTCAAGTTATTTGACTCGGATAAGGATTCGCGGGTGATAGTACACTGTATATAATTTACGCAGTTGTTCTTTGGTTTACTAAATAAATCTTACGAACACATACGATTTACTGTTAGTTCTCTTCTATTTAGAAGACCATGGAAAGGCGAAAAATGAAGTTTTTCAAAGTTTTCTTTATGACTTTATTGGTGATGTTAAATTCTTTTGGATATTCTTTTTGTGAAGAAACTAATATTGTTAATAAGAAAGCTAGAGTAATTATTATTGGCGCTGGACCCTCGGGCATCGCAGCTGCATCAAAATTGATGGAAAATGGATTTGATAATATAACGATTTTGGAAGCCGAAAATCGTATTGGTGGCCGTGTTTACACAACTAAACTTGGTAATCATACTTTTATTTACTTCTTTGAACTAAAACTATTTGATATAAATGGAATCGATTTAAGGAGGTTCTATAGAGTTTTCTGACGGAACGAGGAGTTGGCGACCCCTAAGGTTCTAAACAATAAGTTTTTTAGTTTTTTTTTTTTTTTTAAATTTCTCTGCAATTTTTATAATATTGCACTTTATCTCAATCGCCTGCTTTTTGCCGAGTCTGATATAAGAGGTCGCAAATAATCTGCAAACTTTGAAGTCAATTATCGAAATTTGGTTGGTAACAAATATAGGACAAAATCGGGATCGTTTCACATTTACTAGACATATTCTCTTAGTTTCATTGAATTATCTGCTCCTTTGTCCGAAGATTGAATCTACTTAAGATTATCAATTTTTTTATTTGTCTCATGTTTATTAATAATGTAGATTATTATAGTATATATTTACTTGTTTTAATGCCAACATTTTTATCTAAATTTTCTTGTAGGTAACTATTCTATTGACCTTGGCGGTCAATGGGTCCACGGTGAAGTTAGTAATGTAGCTTTTGAAATGGCAAATCCTCTCGATCTACTCGATGTATCGGATAGGGAAGATTTCGGGTTAAAACATAAATTTTTAGACTCCTCTGGCAATTGTTTATCTCTTGACGTTTCGGAAAAACTTGAAGAATTTAACAAAGGCTACGTTTACGATGTAGACTTTAATAAAAATCCTGATTTCGAAGATTTGGGACATTATGTTGAGAAAGCGTAAGTGTAATAACCATTTGTAAATATCTCTGTTATATTTTTATGGATAGTACGATTACAAGAGAAGTTGAAGTGTTATAAATTTAAATTATTAATTTGAAGATTTGACGAGGTATTCAAAGATGATCTCACTATTGTTAACGATAAAAAGAAATATTTAGACCAGTTCGAATCAATGAGATTCACATTAGATCCGGCAGAATCATGGCATGACATATCTGCACCAGAAATATCAATGTATAAAATATGTCCAGGAGATCAATTGACAAATTGGAAAAAAAGAGGCTACTCAACAATTTTGGAGATACTGATGGTAAATACATAATAAATATAAAGAATATAGCTTACTATGAATTTTAATAAATAATGTATTGTAACATTTTTTTTATAGAAACGCTACCCTAATCCTGATAATGAACTACCGATTTTGAATCATACAATACTAAATAGTGAAGTAATTTCAATCAATTATTCGAACAGGTTTAAAGAACCTTTGGTACAAGTAACGACATTTAATAATCAAGTTTACAAAGCTGATCATGTGATAGTTACAATTCCATTAGGAGTCTTGAAAGATAAACATAAATACCTTTTTACTCCAACTTTGCCAGATTATAAAATTAACGCCATCGAGGTTTGTTTAAAATTGTTAGCAATAATATTCCTAATTTTTGCCAATTTTTTTTATTAAAAAGAAACCATATTTTAGGGTATTGGATTCGGCGCTGTAGCAAAAATTTTCATGTTATTTGAGAAACCTTTTTGGAAACTCGATGCTGAAGAGAGGGTAATATGGTTCTCTTTTATATGGAACGACGATTCAAGAAAAGAAATTGAGGATGACGTAAGTCTCTTTTTTTATCCCTTAAAACGTTTGAGTACATAATACTACATTTTCCCGCACTTGCGAGAAATAAAAACTTATACTCGCAAAGGCGCGAGAATAAACTATGTGAGGGAATAGAAAAGCTACTTTAGACCCGTTTTTCAGGGCAAAAAAGGCCTATTATAGGCACCTTTTAAAAAAATATATGTATATTTGTGCATACAAAGAAAATCGAATGCTTTTATTAAATTAAAAAAAAAATTATTCCAGCTGGAGAAAAAGTGGTTGTTAGGCATGGGTGGTGCAATGACAGTAGAGCACAAGCCACAACTTTTGTTGCTGTGGATTACGGGGAAATATGTAAAACACATGGAAAATTTACCTGAAGAAAAAGTATTCAATCATTCTGTCGAAAATTTGCAAAGATTTTTAGGTAAAACATACAATGTTAGTAAACCCATAGCTATGATGAGATCTCGTTGGTACAGTAATCCTCACTTCAAAGGTACCTACACTTATAGAAGTGTAGAATCTCACAAACGACAAGTTTTCCCGGAAATGCTGGAAAGACCACTGAATGCAGATAACCTGGTGAATTATATATTGCATTATATGTATAAATTATATTTTTAGTAAATTTTATTAATAATGATTTATATTTTTGTTGATTTAAGAGGGTATTATTTGCCGGAGAAGCAACAGAATCAGATAGATTTTCAACAGTTGATGGTGCCATTAAATCTGGATGGAAAGCTGCAGACCGATTGATAGAACATTACGAAAAATCGAGTGATGCTCCTGTACCAAGTACATAGAACAATCATGATCATGAATAGAATTAACTTTCTTATATATATCTTGTATTTATCAATTTAGATATACAAATAAATAATTATTTGACGTTAGACGATCAACTTTTTTATGTAGTCATAATTACGCATGTTTTCTCGGCAGTAAATAAAATTACTATTTTTCTTTCGCATGAGGTTTTAATGTACGATAAGAAACATGTGATCATCCTTCAATAGACGTAATCGGCAAACGGCGGGGATCGGTACAACATTTAAACAGTGTTGCTCGTGCTATCTCTTGATGCTGCTAATAATATACTATAATAATAACTACATGTAATTTAATACGTTTTTGAGTTGAATCTAAAAAGAAGATGCTGGCTTGTGTTCTGAACTACAAACAAGGGTGAATCATTAAGTTACTAATAATGAAATAAAATATTTATTATTTTCTTCGTCTACGTAACTAACATTATTTTAGTCTGTATTTTAGAAAACTGTGTGCACAGTGCATATAAAGACTCTCTGCGAAAACAGGCTAACGAAAAAATCATAAAAGATTCTATACATATATTTTAGAATGGAGGAGCGTAGAAAATATTTGAGATTTGGTTTTACTATTTATTTAGTTATATTGAATAATTTTGGATTTAGTTTGTCTGTAAATATAAATACGCTAGAGAAGAATTCTAGCATCATTGTCATTGGCGCTGGACCTTCTGGTATTGCAGCCGCAACAAAATTAATGGAAAACGGATTTAATAATGTAACTATTTTAGAAGCAGAAGATCGCATAGGCGGTCGCGTTTACACTACAAAATTTGGTAAATACAAATCAAACTCGATTCTTTTTTTAAAATTATCTCTACTATGAAGTTATCTTTAAGTAAAACGATAACCGATACGTTATGCATGGATACATTATTTATAATAATTTATTTTAATAATCTCGTTACAATAAATAGATATATTTGAACATTTCAATATGTAATATTATATAAAATTATTTTTATAAGGCAACTATTCAATAGACATTGGTGGTCAGTGGGTACATGGACAAGATGGAAACGTTGTCTTTCAATTAGCCCATCCTTTAGGACTTCTTGACATATCGGATGCGCCAAATTATGGTCTAGAAGAAGAATTTTTAGATTCCTCCGGGAATTTAGTAAATGCCGAAACAGCTGCAAAATTAGAGGAATTTTATGTCAATCAAATAAACGACGTGGATGTTAAAAGTATTGCGGGATACGAGAGTGTAGGAGAATATGCTGACAAAAAGTGCGTACATTAAAACAATTTACTGATTAAACAAATTTTTATTCCGTATTTTTAATTATTTTCAATGCTTATTAGGTTTGACGAAGTGTTCAAGGATGACCCAATAATTTTGAATCAGAAAAGAAAATTTTTGCATTTTCTAGAACTATTAATTCTAGAATCAGACTCTGCTTTCTCTTGGTATAATGTCTCAGCCCCAGGTTATTCAGTATTTAAAAGCTTTATTGGTGATCAAATGGGTAATTGGAAAGAGAGAGGATATTCGACGATTTTGGATATATTAATGGTAAAGATAGATCCACCGGAAAATGCTTACCTTATATTTACCCTAATAATATTTGTTTTACAGAAACGCTATCCCAATCCGGAAAATGAAATTCCAGTTATAAATAATACTATACTAAATGCTGAAGTAATGTCAATTGATTATTTACAAAATGGAGAAGGACCACCAGTTTTAGTTGCCACTACCAATGGACAACTGTATAAAGCTGATCACGTCATAGTGACTGTATCGTTGGGAGTTTTAAAGGCGAAATACAAGTCTCTTTTTATCCCACCCTTACCTGATTATAAAGTCAACGCTATAAATGTATAATATTTTACTCATTTTGCATTTGATTTATTTACTTACAAAGAGAGGCCACAACCTTTGGGTCATGGATTTTACCAACAACTCGTTTCATTACAGTTTTAGCCAATCTATGAGCCGAAGGTTGTGGACTCTCCTTGTTAATATGAAAAATTATTATAACACTAATTAAATTACAGTATACTGGATTTGGTGCAGTAGCAAAGATTTTCATGTTATTTAATAAACCTTTTTGGAATCTAGGAAATACAAGAAGGATATTGCATTTCTCTTTTGTATGGAACGAAGATGACAGGCGAAAAATCGAAGCCGATGTAAGTTGTGCAAATAAATTTAATTGAAAATAACAGCATTCTGGAAGGTTTCAATTTTTTAGCCTGATAAAAAGTGGTTATATGGGATGCATAATGCGATGACGGTAGAGCACAAACCACAGTTGTTGTCGTTGTGGGTCACTGGAGAAAGCGTTAAAGATATGGAAGCTCTTTCAGATGAAAAAGTTTTCAATCATTCCGTAGAAAACCTCAGAAGATTTTTAGGAAAGAAATACAATGTAAGCACACCAATTGCGATGATGCGCAGTCGGTGGTACAGTAATCCTCACTTCAGAGGAACTTACAGTTATCGTAGTGTAGAAACACACAAGCAACAAGTATTCCCTGAAATGTTGGAACGACCACTAGATGCAGAAAATTTGGTAAAGTATATATATTTTATTTATATTGATTATAAATTTAGTGACATTTTGTTAAAACGCGACTTCGTTGATTTTAGAAAGTACTTTTTGCTGGTGAAGCCACAGAATCAGAGAGATTTGCAACAGTAGATGGAGCTATTAGGTCCGGATGGAGAGCAGCAGACCGATTAATAAATCATTACGAAAAAATGAATAAACCTTCACCTGCACCGGGTGCATAACAACTTTTATACATTGTCATAAACATTATTATGTATACATATATAAATAAATATTAATTATAGTCTGCAAATTATATGAAATTTTTTTGTAAAATTATAAATGTTATGTAATAATTGCGATTGAAGTAAACTTAATGACAATAAAAATTTAAATATAATAAATAAAATAATTACATTAATGTATTTTCTGACTTAAAATACTTACTTTACTCGAAAGTTTTTGTGAAATTACATTTAGATTATTTTTTCGCATCATTCTTCATACGTTTTCACTGTAGCAATAAATAGATATTGACTAATATCTGATAATGCATTTACAAGTCGTTACGCAGTAGCGTAATAGTCTCAGATTTTTCTATCTAAAAATAAGATTAGTATTTTTTTTGCCTTAATGCAGACCTTCAATGTATGATAACATAAATATTATTCAATATTATTCAAAGAATTTCTTGTGCTTGCAAGGAAGAGTCTCGTAACAAGCAATATATAAATGAACGTTTTGCATATTCGCACTATTCTTTGTACTACCTTTGCTTCGATAACAACTAATTTAAATTTTAATAGTCATATCTTGTAACTGTGGGTAAGTCTAAACTATTTTTAATTAGTTTACTTAATTTAAAAGCAACTTGTTATATATTTCAGTTCACTAAATTATAGTAAATTATGCAACACGGGACTAAAGTAGATTATTCCCACGGGTGGGTTTACTGTCCGAGGGAAGCGAGGGCAGTAATTACCCGAGGAAATGATCGACTTTATATTAAAGACGGGAATAAAATAATTAATATTATTTTAGGCGAATTCTTATGATTTAGGAATTATGCAGCGGAAATTTACTTAAAAGAAGTTAATAAAATATACTTAAATAAGTATTGAAATTCAGTACAATATTATGACGAAGCATATTGAATTAAACACAATTTTATTTATTGTTTGTGCAATTATTTTGAACAAATGCGAACCAAATTTTTGTCAAAGTAACATTCTACACAAGAATGCGAAAATCATTATTATAGGCAGTGGCCCCTCTGGCATTGCAGCTGCAACAAAGTTAATGGAAAATGGATTTAATAATGTAATGATTCTAGAAGCTGAAGATCGCATAGGTGGCCGTGTTTATACTACAAAATTTGGCAAGTTTGCATTTTATTTGTTCAAAGATTTTTCTTTCTGCACTATAATAAAAACAATTGATTTTAAACCATTCTATTGTAATTAAAATAAATTCTTGAATAGGTAATTACTCGATTGATCTTGGTGGGCAATGGGTGCATGGCATGAAAGGTAACATAGCTTTTGAGCTAGCGAATCCGTACGGTCTCGTAGATGTGTCAGACAAAGAAGATTACGGATTAGATGTCGTACCCTTAGATTCTTCTGGCAATCATGTCGACCCTGAATTTACGAACAAAATGATAGGTTTTTATTACGAATATGTAGACAGTCCAGGTTTTCGAAAGGATCCTTTTTCGGAGAGCATAGGTCAACGAGCTGAAAAAGCGTAAGTATAATGCGCGCATTAATCAATCTGCATTATCCAAAGTGGCCTCAAGTTTCGAGTTTTGTATATATTATTTAGATTTGATGAGATATTCAAAAATGACTCATTAGTACTAAATCAGAAAAGGAAATTTCTAGATTATTTGGAGTTGGGTAGAAATCAAGAAGACTCTGCATTTACATGGCATGATGTATCTGCACCAGGTTTAGCCGAATATATAAATCTTGAAGGAGATCAGTGGGTTAATTGGAAAGAAAGAGGTTATTCAACAATTTTGGATATTCTTATGGTAAACTATTCAAGATAGGATTAAAAGCAATTAAAAAACGATGTATAATTTACTTTAATTACAGAATTTAAACAAAAACGCATAGAAATACAGTAGATAATAATAAGGTCTGATATATTATAAAAATTTGTTAAAGATCTTAAATTTTTATAATTTATACTTTCCAGAAACGTTATCCAAATCCGGAAAATGAATATCCAGTATTAAATAACACTTTACTAAACGTTGAAGTGTTGTCAATCGATTATTTACAAAACGTAGAAGGTCCATCCGTTTTGATTACAACGACAAAAGGACAACTGTACAAAGCCGATCATGTTATACTTACAGTTTCAATAGGAGTTTTAAAAGAAAAATACAAGTCTTTGTTTATCCCACCACTGCCAGATTATAAAGTTAATACCATAAAGGTTTGTTTTTATTTACGTATTAGAAAGGTGTATGCAACTGAACAACACAGATTTAGTTTTAGATTAATAATAATGTAAATTCATCTACTTGTCAATTTATTATGGTTTATTGGACGCGATGTAAAATGTAAACTATTATTTTTTATTTTCTAAGGGCCCGTTGAAGTACTAAAATAAATAAATTTTTCGAATTTTATAAGCTACAAATACAGGATACCATTTGCAGTAATCGCCCATTAATCATTTACTCATTTGCTAAGACACAATTATTTTTTTTTAATTTGACATAGAATTAAAATATTCATTTGTAGGCCACTGGATTTGGCGCGATAGCTAAAATATTTTTGATGTATGATGAACCATTTTGGACTTTGAAAAATGACACAAGAATTTTACATTTTTCTTTCTTATGGAACGACGCTGAAAGAAAACAGATTGAAGCTGATGTAAGTTATAAATATGCATAATTTGATATAAAAATATAATAAAAATATAATGTATACTTTTAGCCTGAAAAAGAATGGCTGCTTGGGATGGCTACTGTATTAACTGTAGAAAAGAAACCAAATCTTTTGTCACTCTGGGTTTCCGGAAAATATGTCAAACAAATGGAAGAACTCCCAGAAGAAAAAGTATTTAATCATTCAGTGGAAAATATACAAAGATTTCTGGGAAAAGAATACAACGTTACCTTGCCTGTAGGTATGCTAAGATCTCGCTGGTATAGTAATCCACATTTTCGTGGAACTTACACTTACCGAAGTGTAGAAGCACATAAACAAAAAGTATTTCCTGAAATGTTGGAAAGGCCTCTAGATGAACAAACCTTAGTTAGTATTATATACCATATTTGCAATAGGTACAATATTATAATTTGCTTTTTAAAGCAACATTTAATTTATTTTTAGAAAGTTTTGTTTGCCGGCGAAGCAACATCATCACATCGCTACGGCACAGTTGACGGGGCTATCAGAAGTGGCTGGAAAGCTGCTGATCGATTAATAGATCATTACAAGAAGTCAAGTGTATTATCTGCACCAGCCGCATAATATCATTTGCAGATTTACGCATCTTTTACAACAATTTACACTGTAAATAATTTCTTATATATGATGTAAAGGTTATCTTTAATTTTGAGTAATTACAGATTCAAGATTCCACTTATTAATGTATACATTCATAAATAGTTTCAGCTATAATAAATTATACTCTTATCAGAGTATAAGTATAACAATTGTAATTTCTAAATACAAATGTATATATTATTTTAAAATTATAAAATAATAACTCGATCGTAAAATTCATTTTGATTCTTTATTTTATATAAAAATATTAGAAATTAAATAAATTATTTGATTCATTATAATCAACCTGTCTTTCACTGCACTGCTTATCACTATATCCTGTGTCACGAAAGAAAAGGAGGTGCTCCGGAAAGACAAAAAAAAGCATTTGCCGCTGAGAGTCGATGTTATATTTGTGGGCTGCTGGCGCTTCCTCCGTTCGCCGACATAAATCGTCAACAGCGAACGGCCTTAGGTGCGAAGGTGCATATTTACACCCTTGAGAACTCTTGAACTACGACGTTTTCTGTAAACGACGAGTCTAACGCCTCACTAGCAGTGGACAAGCGAGATACCATCGAAGAACTTATGACTCGTTCGTGAGACCTCATATACAGAAGAGGTCCTTCGTATACAAATTCGTATTATTTTAGGAGTTTTCCCCATATGCTCTATTTATCGAGATATAATAATATTTGCAGAATTATATACGGTACACCTGTAGATATCACATTATACATAGATATAGTTCGAATTCATATTAATGGTTTATATCTCGTTTAACATAGCCTATGGATGATCAAGGAACCACCTTCTACAGTTTTAGCCAAATCTACGACCCAACGGGTGTGCAGTGTGCACCTTCATCATGAGATCAGCCAAAATTCAAATTTTAGACACTTATTGGCTACTTCAGAGGGAAGTGCATAGAATTAATAAAAAAGCTTATGTTGACTTTAACTTATTAAAGATGAACAAAGAATCTAATCATCTCTGACATTGAACTTTCACCTTCTTTATACTGCCGAGCGAAGGTTAAGATTTTTCGTCCGTAAATAAAATAAACATTTTTACATTTTTTTCTTCGACCTTAATTATATAATGCCATACTATTCAGTGATTAGTGATCGAAATATCGTTTGAATAGCTACATTAAAACCAAACTAGAATTACTCTTCGAAAGAAGCAGCCAAGTGTTAATAATTTTTATGTAATTGTATACAAATAATCACTGCTAAAGTTAAAAATCGACATTTTTTACTTATGTAAAAAGTTGTACAAATAATTATATTTGCTTGTAAAATCTGAAGCGTAAAAAATTTGGAGTTAGTATTAACGCGATGTTCAAATAACTATACTTTAGAAATTACGCAAACGTAGATTATGTATTAAAATATAATTTGAGGGACCTTATAAATAGTGTGTTGTAGTCAAAAAATAACATGGGGAGGCCGATTGGATTTCAATTTATAGTTTTCATTTGTTTGATGTTTTTGAACTTCCTTGGGACGAGTTATAGCCAAAATAACAATCTAGACAAAAGTGCAAAAATCATTATTGTTGGTGCTGGACCCTCTGGTATCGCAGCTGCATCAAAACTAATGGAAAATGGATTTAATCATGTAATGATCCTGGAAGCTGAAGACCGTATAGGTGGCCGTGTTTACACTACTAAATTTGGTATTTATTTAAAGTATTATTTCTATAATAAGCTTAAATTTTCTAGCAACCACCTGTTCATAGTTTTATCTTCAGGTTTTATATGTTAATTATTTTTTAGGTAACTATTCTATTGATCTTGGTGGTCAATGGGTGCACGGAATAGTCGGAAATGTCGCTTTTGAGTTAGCAAATCCTTATGGCCTTCTCGATGCATCGGAAGCAGAAGATTCTGGGTTAGAAAACGAATTCTTAGATTCTTCTGGTAGTTACGTAAACCAAGAATTAACAAGAAAAATGAAAGATTTCTTTAATGAGCATATAGGCATTTTTAATTTTGGAAAGGACCCTACTTCTGAAAGTATCGGTCAACACGTCGAAAAGGCGTAAGTATTACACTTTAATAGGTATTGCAACAAATTACTTTCAGTGTCAATTTATTTTTATTAAATTTAGATTTGATGAAACTTTCAAAAATGACCAGGCTGTAATTAGCAAGAAAAAAATACTTATGGAACATTTGGAATTAATAAGAATTCAAGAAGATTCTGCATTTTCTTGGAATGAGGTTTCCGCGCCAGGTTTGTCAGTATTTAAAGAATGTAAAGGAGATCTTCTTGTTAATTGGAAAGAGAAAGGCTATTCTACAATTTTAGAGATTCTTATGGTAAATATCCATTAAACACACAGAAAAAATATAATTTTAATTTTTAAACTGTTTATTCTTCATCCGAAATTTATAAAATTATAGTAAACTTTAAATCTCTTACACATTTTTCACATTATAATATAATATTTATATTTAAGTATATACACATATGTAAAAAGGTGTAAACATATAATAATATGTATTTTCTAGAAGCGCTATCCAAATCCGGAAAACGAACTTCCAGTTTTAAATAACACCATATTAAATAGCGAAGTGATGTCGATCGATTATTTACAAAATGTAGAAGGACCACCTGTTTTAGTTACAACAATAGAAGGTCAATTGCATAAAGCTGATCACGTTATAGTAACAGTTTCATTAGGAGTTTTGAAGGAAAAATATAAGTCTCTTTTTATTCCACCATTACCTGATTTTAAAATCAATACTATAGAGGTTCGTCTGCTCTTTGTAAAAAATGTAATCTTAATTTTAAAAGTTCTATAAATATTGAAAGGACTATCATATTTTAGAATACTGGATTTGGTGCTGTGGCAAAGATTTTTATAATGTTCGATAAACCATTTTGGTATTTGGGTGACCGTAGAAGAGTACTACATTTTTCTTTCTTGTGGAATGAAGATGATAAAAAACCTATTGAAGTTGATGTGAGTCTTGGAATTTTAATATTGAAATTGAATTCACGAATTTATCATAATAATAACTAAAATATTTCCTTTTAGCCAGAAAGAGAATGGCTTTTAGGAATGGCTAGTGCATTAACAGTAGAGAAAAAGCCAAATTTACTGACACTTTGGGTTTCAGGAAAATACGTTAAACAAATGGAACAACTACCAGAAGAAAAAGTTTTTAACCACTCTATAGAAAATATAAAAAGATTTTTAGGAAAAGTGTATAATATTACCACTCCTTTGGGAATGATAAGAAGTCGGTGGTATAGTAATCCACATTTTCGAGGTGTATACTCTTATCGTAGTGTAGAGACACATAAACGACAAGTTTTTCCAGAAATGTTAGAGAGGCCACTAGATGCACAAACTTTAGTTAATATAAAATATTAATTTTGTATTGTATAGTGACATATCTATCTAATACTTGATTCAATGTTTCCTCCTTTGTTTTCAGAGAGTTTTATTTGCGGGTGAAGCTACAGAGTCGGAAAGATATGGAACCGTGGATGGAGCGATAAAAAGCGGCTGGAAAGCTGCAGATCGACTGATAAGTCATTACAAAAAATTAAGTGTATCATCGGTACCTGCTGCATAATGCAGCAATATTTAATATATTTAATATTGTAAACCAATTGGATTGATATAATAATAAAACCAAGAAACTTTTTAAACCGCTCATTATTTAGTTTATTTTTAGACCTTAAAATGATAAAATATATTTATTATTTAATGCATATAATCGTCTACAAATAAAGTGTAAATGCTAGCGATTTTATTGCGTGAGTTTCTCTCTAAATCTGAAAGAGTGAAAAATCACTCCTTTAATATTACTGACTGAAATATGTTAATGTATCGTTATATAAGGACTTTTGGCGAAATCATTTTCTACATTGATCGATCTATGATGCGTTTAAAAAGAGTAATTCTTATTAAACTGGTTATATTTAACATTGACGTTCTTTGAACAGTGCAGACGAGAAACAAAACAATAATTTTTTTTCTCAAACCTTCAACATACTAGTAGATAGTAGAAATATAGTTTTTCTTTAATGAAGCAATGCAGCATCAGCGGGTTGTTTGTAATTATATTAGATTACACGTTCAAGTACGACTGCAAGCAAGAAGCTGAGTATATAAATGGTAGTTAAGCTGACAGAACCTATCCATGCATGGACTACGATTTACTTTCCAATTTCATTAATTGCATTCTCAAATCACATGTATGTAAGTGTTAAATAGTAGCACATTAACCTGAAATTTGTATTTCTGTACACACTCATTAAGTTTAAAAATTATATTTTTGATCTTTATTATAATATATTGATTGAAAACTAGAATAATTAAAGTATTTTCATATGTTTTAGGAGTGATGTATAATTAAGTAGTAGATCAAATAAATTTTATAACGTCATGGGGAAATACATCAAGATTCAAATATTTATATATTTTATATTAATAAGTAACATTCAATTCGGTTACTGTGAAGAGAATAATAAACTAGATAAAAATGCGAAAATTATTATCGTTGGTGCTGGACCTTCTGGTATAGCTGCTGCATCAAAGCTAATGGATAATGGATTCAAAAACGTAATTATTCTAGAAGCAGAAAACCGCATAGGTGGTCGTGTTTATACTACTAAATTTGGTAATAATGTGTATAAATTACTTTAATAATTATAAATTGAAATCTGAATGACAAAATATTAATATTTTATAGTATTTATTTATATCAATTTTTTCATATAAGTTTAAATATCAAATTAATTTATTAAGCATTTTATTTTAGGAAATTATTCTATAGATCTTGGTGGTCAATGGGTTCTTGGAAATGGAAGTGTAGTTTATGAGATGGGCAAGTCATTTAATTTCATTGATGATTCCGAGGCCGAAGATGAAGAAATCGACTTTTTAGATTCTTCAGGCAATAGGCTTGAACCGCATATACTAAAAAAACTGCAGGAATTCTGTCAACAAGTTTTCGTGGATAATTTCGGAGATAATCCAGATGGTTTTGAAACTTTTGGACAATTTATTGAGAAAGCGTGGGTACAATGCATTGGTACATTATGATCTAAATTTATTTAAAATTAAAACATTTATTATTTTTATATGATTTAGATATGACGAAATGTTTAAAAATGACACAGTAATGATGAACAACAAAAAAAGATATTTAGACCAGTTTGAATCAATAAGGATTACCAGTGAAGCTTCAGATTCTTGGTATGACATATCTGCACCGGGTTTATCGGAATTCAAAGAGTATTTAGGGGATCAGACTGGAAATTGGAAAGAAAGAGGATATTCAACTATTTTAGATTTACTCATGGTATATGATTATTCTATATTTTTCAATCGCAGTTAGTTTTTATTTAAATATATTTTACAGAAACGTTACCCGAATCCGGAAAACGAACTCCCAGTTTTAAATAACACCATATTAAATAGCGAAGTGATATCAATCGATTATTTACAAAACGTAGAAGGACCACCTGTTATGGTTACAACAACAGAAGGTCAATTGTATAAAGCTGATCACGTTATAGTAACAGTTTCATTAGGAGTTCTAAAGGAAAAATATAAATCTCTTTTTATTCCACCATTACCTGATTACAAAATCAAAACTATAGAGGTTTCCTTATCATCAGTAGTTATATTTCTTTTTCTCGAAATCTAAAGGCACATATTTTAGCGCTAATTGTATTCTAGGCTACAGGATATGGTACAACTGCTAAAGTTTATCTGCTGTTCGACAAACCGTTTTGGAATATCGATCATGAATCTAAACTATCCACTTTCTTTTTGATGTGGAAAGATGACGATATAAAAGAAATCGAAGCCAATGTAAATTCTTACTGTTTGTACCTAATTATTTGATTAAACGTTTCATTTTATAAAAATAAAAATATATTTTTCAGCCAGAAAAGAAGTGGCTACTAGGAACGTCATATATATTGACTGTAGAACATAAGCCTAACCTACTACAGCTATGGGTTTCCGGTAAACATGCCAAGCAAATGGAGACACTTTCTGAAGAAAAAGTTTTCAAACACTCTGTAGAAAACATAAAAAGATTTTTTGGAAAAGCTTTCAACGTCACTACGCCGATAGCAATGATAAGAAGTCGGTGGTATAGTAATCCACATTTTCGTGGTGTATACTCTTATCGAAGTGTAGAGACACATAAACAAAAAGTTTTCCCAGAAATGTTGGAAAGGCCTCTAAATGAGCAAAATTTAGTCAGTATTAATAATGCAAGTCTCAACATTTTTTTATTATTTTGCTATGAATTTCTTTGTTGTGTATTTTCAGAGGGTCCTGTTTGCTGGCGAAGCAACATCATCGCATAGATTCGGCACAGTAGATGGAGCTGTTCAGTCAGGGTTTGATGCCGCAAATCGACTGATAGATCACTATAAAAAGTGAAATATATCGATTGATTTAAAAATATAATAATAGCATGCAAGAATAGTGCAAGAATACAAATATAAATTATTCAAACAATGTTTTTTATTTTATCGACCTCATAATAATTAGGAAATATAAACGTATAAAAAAAATATTTTTACAAAAGACATCGTTGTTTTTTTAGTGTTTCTTTTTCTTACATCTCTTAGTTTCATATCTATTTTTCATTTTCTACCTTACTAGTTTAGTATTTATTAGTCTATATTACTTAACATTTCTCATTTGATAAAGTTTATGACTAAATATATATTTGTATGTAAAACTACTTATTCTGTAAAAAAAATAGAAGCAAAGCGTAACTAGCATTACAAATTTATCTACTTCTACTAATGAACCGGGACATGATTAAAAAGCCCTGATAAAGCACTTTAAAACAAAAAAACAAATGAAAATTTCTAAATCTTTGACATTGAACTTTCTAGCCTTTGATGCAAGTATCAAGATTTTTTAGGCCTTTTAGATACAACGCTATAAATAAAGTTATTCTCTGCTTTGAACATCAATTATGCGTACACTACATTCTAAGCGATACACGGTTGCATAAAAGAAACTGAGTGAATTGTCTTTGAAAAACAATTCAGAGATACTTTACTGCAAAATCTTTCTAAATAAATTTTAACTAAAATTGCAACTAGTATAAACACTTACTTTATAAATCGATGGAGAAGCATAATATGATTCGAATATGCATATTCGTTGCTTACTTGGCTATATTTAGTAATATTAGATTTAGTTACTGTGAAAATACTTCACCAAACAAAAGTACGAGGATCATCATTGTTGGCGCAGGACCAGCTGGTATAGCAGCTGCTTCAAAATTAATGGAAAATGGATTTAATAACATAACTATTTTAGAAGCAGAAGACCGTATTGGTGGCCGTGTTTACACTAGTAGACTTGGTAAATATTTTTTAAACATCGTTTTTTCTATGCGAAGAAATAATGTATCTATAACGAAATTAATATATTCGTCAATATAACACTTGACACTGTTTTCAAACACATTAATACTCAGTTATACAATCTTACTGTGAAAAAGTCGATTAGCAGTTATAATATAATTTTATTAATGCACATACTGAAGACATCAAATTTTAGTTTAAAAATAAAATTGTTCATTTCTCTACATTTTTAGGTGATTATGCTATCGATATCGGTGGTCAGTGGGTGCATGGTATAAACGGAAATATAGTTTATGAGCTGACTAAGCCGTATAATCTTATCGAGATATCAACTGCGGAAAACGCAGACTTTAAATCAGAATTTTTAGATTCATCAGGTAAGAAGCTAGATTCTGATGATTTCAAAAAAATAGAGTCATTCATTGAAGAATATGTAGAAGCTCTCAATTGTAAAACACATCCTGGATCTGAAAATTTTGGACAATTTATTGAAAAAGCGTGAGTACACTGCTTATGCGAAGATGAATTTAATTTAATAATCTTTTGCTTTCTTTAGATTTGACGAAGTATTCAAAAATGATTCGGAAATAATGCACGAGAGAGAAAGATTTTTAACTTATTTTGAAACAGTACGTATCCAATCAGATGCTGCAGATAATTGGCATGATATTTCTGCACCGGGACTATCTGAATTTCATATGTATTCAGGAGACGACAGGGCTAATTGGAAAGAAAGAGGATATTCGACAATTTTAGACATACTTATGGTAAATTATTCATAACAAAAAGTTAAAAATTAATTTCTTAACTATTTTGTCAAATGTAATTTTAAAAATGTTGGTGTAGAAATGCATTTCTATTTGAACGATGAACATTTTTATTAATATTCAGAAACGCTATCCAAATCCGGAAAATGAACTTCCCATTATAAATAACACAATACTCAAAACTGAAGCAACTGTAATCGATTATTCAAGTAAAGCCGAAGAACATTCTATTTTTGTAACAACAAACTGGGGTCATACTTACAAGGCTGATCACGTTATAGTGACCGTTTCATTGGGAGTTTTAAAAGAAAAATACAAAACTCTGTTTACTCCACCATTACCAGACTACAAAATTAATACTATAGAGGTTTGTTTGGATTTAATAGTTACAAATTTCTTAATTAAATTAATATTAAAAAAGATGACTGTTACTAGGCTACTGGTTATGGCACTGCTGCAAAAATTTTTATATTATTCGATAAACCATTTTGGCAACTTGATGATAAAACCAAACTTTTAAATTTTCTTTTCTTGTGGAAAGACAATGATAAAAAATCAATCGAAGCAGACGTAAGTTCTTTATTTTAACAATCAATTACATAATCAATTTTTAGACAAACAAAATTATATTTTTTGTAGCCTGATAAACACTGGCTATTAGGATTATCTGATGCACTGACCGTTGAGCATAAACCTAATTTACTGGCACTGTGGGTTTCTGGAAAACACGCAAAGCAAATGGAAGCGCTTCCACCGGAAAAAGTTTTAGATCATACTATAGAAAATATAAAAAGATTCTTAGGCAAAGCTTACAATATTACCACGCCTAAAGCATTTATGCGCAGTCGTTGGCATACAAATCCACATTTTCGAGGGATATACTCTTACCGAAGCGTGGAAGCTCACAAACGGCAAGTTTATCCAGAAATGTTAGAGCGGCCACTGGATGAACAAAATTTAGTAAGTATTATTTATTTATTTATTCATTGTTATATGGTATGTAGTAACTTACATAAATCCACATTAACAAAAATTTTACTTATTCGCTAATAAGTCAGTATAATATAAAAATTATTTAATATTGTTGTCAAAGGTGGAGGATAACCCAGGATCCTGGGTTATCCTCCCACCTTTGACAACAATATTAAATAATTTTTATAACATGGAGAGGAGTTCAGATATGTCAGTATAATATATTTATAACTTGAAAGGTATCTTAATTCGTTCAGCTTTTTATAAAATACCTTGTTAATTATTTTCAGAGGATATTATTTGCTGGTGAAGCAACATCATCGCATAGATATGCTACAGTTGACGGAGCAATCCAGTCAGGTTGGAAAGCTGCAGATCGATTGATAGATCATTATGAAAAGAAATCAACTGTACCAACTGCAGGCGCATAAGTTCATTGGAGTTTACGCATATATTTCTTAGAAAATATTCCTATATAAAATAAAACAATTTTGAGGGGGTATGCCGTAGTTAAATCATTTAAAAAAAATAATATATTTATTAGCCAAAAAATTATACAACTAACTATAAAGTCGTAAACACTTTTCTGACTTCAAATCTATGTTTTGATTGAACCTCGAAAAGCTATGCCTAAAGGTAAGTAGTATGCCGATCTTAGCAAAATCACATTCTCGCACATGAATTGAACCGTATTTTTTTATACGATGTGTGCGAAGCTCGATTCAACATACGCGTTTTTGACGTAGCGTGTTTGGAACCGAGTTTATTTTTTAATCGTTCGTTTTTAGCAACTTTATTTTCTGGTGAAGTTATAATATACGTCCTTCAACAGATTTTCAACTGCTGAAGGATCCATTACGTCGGTTGGAATGCTGTAGATTGATTTATAGAGCGTCATGGAAATTATAATTGCATATTTATAAATAATTAAATACAATACGGGAGTAACATTATTAAAAGATTTAAAATCATTTTATTGCACTAACTATTATACACAAGATATACTCGTACTTTTCAGTACGTATATTTCAAAAGTCATGATATCGAGAACAAGTATTTAAATACTCTAAATTGATAACTAACAGGAAGACCTGTATATTATATCTATAAAAATAACGTGATTTAAATATTTCACAAAAATATAAAATAAATAAACTTGAAAGTTCAATATGAGCCATCAAATATTGCATTGTTACTTAGTAACATGATACTGTAGAAATGTTTGAGCTTGTTTTACACCAGTCTCATAAGCTCCGTGAGTTGTGGAGTAGTAATTTTCATGACTCGCTTCTCCAGCCAACATCAAAATCGGAAGACGCTGAAAATGAAAAATAGGTCCTAAAAATTGTCGCAGTGTACAAACTAAGTATAATTATTTCAATGCTTACCTCGTCTTTTTGACAAGAAGAAACTGTTCCCCAAATTGGCTCAGCTAGTGTAGCTGGGGAAACTCCCATCACATCACATTTTTTTGTTATGTGACTGTAACCCCCTCTCACGAATTCATTGGTTGCCCAACAACTTCTTGAGCATTTTCTAGCTTCAGGTACTTCGTTATTTTTCAAAAAGTATCTAAATAGATCAGAACAATCACGTATAATCTGCTGTTCACTTAGTGATTCAACGATGCATGCACCTTTCCTTCCTATCCAACCTAATAATACAGATCGATGACCTGATAATACATCAAAACCAGTTAAATCGCGCGTCCAAAGAGGCAATTTATTTTTTTCTGAATTATTGGTACAATTATCTTTATCATTTCTCCATAAAAATTGAAATCCTCTAGTATCAGGTTCCCACCATGGTTCATCATAATCAAGGAAGACTTTATTTATCATACCGAAACCCATACTTTCAATAGCATTTCTTAAACGTACTGGCAGTATAGGGCTAAATAATTTGTTATGGTTTTCCTTCAAGACACCTAGAGAGCAAGTGATTATTATGCAATCAGCAACTATTTGTTTGTTATCCTGTAATGTAACAAGGATTGTCTTTGAGTCATGAGAATTGACGTGCTCATTCCATTCAATTTTTTTGACTGGACTATTTAATCTTATATTCTCTTGAGTCAATTCTCCAGCAATCGACTCCACAATAGAACCATAATGAGATTTAAAAATATTGTGTTCTGGACCGCTGACGGCCTGCGATAATAATAATTTATTCAGTGTACGTTAATAACATTAAAGTGCAAATTTTATTTAAATTTTACCTTAAATTTCCCCCAACTTTTTACTGAAAGTTCATTTAGTGAGTTGCATGCATTATCAATAGCAAGAAATCTCACATTCCAGTCAAATAATTCTTCCTTTGTATTTCTTATACTTGGTGGATCATTTGTCATTGTAAGATACTTATAAAAACGAGACCTTAAAACTTTTCCTATATTCTCTTCAACATCTAAATACTCTATTTCATTGTTAGTCGCATATTTTTCACAGTCTTCCATTATATTTTTAATAATGTCATCTACTTCTCTTACTAATATAGGATTCATTTCAGTGCCATCCTCTCTTAGATAAAGTCCTTCACCTTCTGCAGCCTCATCATCAGAGAGGAAACCTTTTTCCTCTGCAAATTTGGCTAATGTACTTCCGCGGCCATGAAGGAATTGAGCACCACGTTCTATCCAACCACCATTCCAAGGAATGGAACAGATCCTACCTCCTATTTGAGATTGAGCTATAAAAGTATATGACTTTGACAATCATGACAAAATATAAATTAATTATTAAAAAATTTATTATTTACCTTCTATTAAAATATAATCTTTAAAATTACATTTTTCTAATGTAAGCGCAGCTCCTAATCCAGCAATTCCAGCACCAACAATCACTATTTTTGTAGTTTCAATGAAAGACTCTGGTCTGCCAGGATTCATGTTTCAATTTGTTGAAAATAATTATTTATTTAAATAGAAAAAATTTAGTTATTTATAGAATAAGAATCACAGACTTGGCTATTTTTGTAAAGTTTTGAATTATGATTATTTGGTAAAGAACTACAAAATCTTCAGTAAGAGTAGGTAGTATGTAAATTTCAACCCTACGTAGAAAAATCTCATTGAACTAATAAAATCTAATGGAGCCAGTTAAAAATTTAATATATATAGCTCTTATAAAATAGGTTTTTCTTTGAGAGAAAGTTTTGGCTGAAGTTTTTTTTTATCACTGTTGATTCTAAAGGAAATGAATTTATCGATGAATAATCGTTATTGATTTTAATGACAAATAAAATTTCTCGACTTTTAAACATTATTATTAAAAATTACGGAAGAAAATACAAAATTTTTAGGTTAGGAATCTATGTTGATATAGCCACTATACCAGCAAAGACAGTCCTTAATAGAAACGCAAAGACCCATCCAAAAGTGATGCATCCCGGGCGCAAGTACACTCCCTGACTACGCGCGGTGCGACAATCTGGTTCCAGCACTGTCGGTATCATGATTATTTGAAAATTAATACTGTAATATTTCTGTACAATTGGGACGAAGTATTGGAGTTTATGTAAATTATTTTTTGTCTTGCGTATATCCCTATAACACTTGTAGGATACTGTAAAATTACGTACGTTTTCGTATACTAGCGTATACGTTAGCGTAAATTTTAAGTACGTTGTTGTAGATTCTGATATAAAAATTTTTTGTTTGTAAATGTACTTCAATAGTACTTTACTGAAGTGTATAAAAACTTACTAGTCTGGACGCTGAGGGGAGTCTGAGTGATCCATTTTTCACCGTTTTTTATTATAAAGATCGACCCGGTAACCAAACGTTTTTTAATATGCATTTTGAGGCGTAGAACATACGTAGATATATGAATTTCATATTTTCCGGGCATGCAAGTGTTCAGTTTTTTATTTATTTAACAATTGAATGCAATTTAGCGCAAAAATTGCATTAAATTGTTGAATAAATAAAAATATGTTAATTTAGTTACAGGGACGACCTTATAATGAAAAATGGATCACTCAGATCCCCCTCAGTGCTATAAGCTCGAAACGTACGATTTTAATTTCCATTCGGGTTCAATTAAATACAAGAATTTTTGCACGCAGGAACTACATCGTCACGCCGCGCGTGGTCTTGTATCGCACCGTAGCACGGTCTATCTTCGTTGACTATACAACTATATAACGTTGTACATAGATATTGGAGTACAGGGAGACTAGATCAAGGGACCATAGCTAGTCTCCCTGGATACTGCTATTATTCGACGTCATAGTGAATGAAATCTGATGAAATCCTATGTCTACTATATATGCTATGTTTTATATTTATAGCCAAAACTTTTAAAATTTCTAATCTGACATAAAACACAAAAAAAAATTAAATTAAAAGCTTTTTAGCTAGTAAATTTACAGAAAACATTCATTTTATGATTTGTACAAAAATAGGTATAATTGTTATGTAAATGTTGAAAACGAAGTTTGAAAAATATACATAATGTTATTTTAAAACCTACTAATACTGAGAGTAATAGAAAAAATTGTTTAAAATAATAATGAAGTGAAATAGTACATAATAAATTGTATTTCCCGCCAATTATTTAAATATGTCATGATGATTTCAAGCCAGATGCTTCTATATAGGTAAATATACATATATATATAGTGCATCTAGAAATTGCTGGAATTTGGTGGGGATAGCAGAATGTGGTATGGCTCAAGGCTGTAATAATGACTTCGATACACTGAACTTACTTTCCAAATAAATGATTTTAGTATATACAAACAGTTATGAAAACAATATATATTTTTCTTTGCTAAAGTACTTTAAAATGAAGGTAAAAGTGAAACATATGTTAACAAGTGATTCATAACATCCCATAATAATGTATGCGAGGTATAAATAGATTTATATTTTAGTATAATAAAGACTTTTTAATGGTTAGAATCAATTTAAAAACTAAAAGTCTTTTTTCAGGAAACTTAATCCTGAGCTAGAAAAGCTTCGAGAAGAGGTTTCAGGGCCTCCAAGTTTAGAAACAGTTGTTTTAAACGTACAACAAGCAGCTTCAAAAATCCATTCTTCCTTTCTTTTTGAAAATGAAGGCAAAGAATTATTACAAAAGTTGTGCCTTTTTTTAAGTGCAACAGCATCTGGAAAATCTTATGGAGATTGGCAGAAATTTGCAGCAGTTCTTGGCCTCATGACAGAGCAAATAAAAGTAAGCTATTATATTATTTATGCAAAAAGTTGAAGTTTTCAATAATTCATGTTTCTTTTTTTATTTGAAAGTGCATCGACTATGATTTTAAAGGGCTACAAGATCCAACTTACTATGTTTTACTGGCATTTTCTCAATTGGATGAAGCTACTATGGATAAGATAATTATTGCATTGCAAAAAATTGATCGGCCAGATGTTATTCATCGAGTAGCAGATTGCTTCAATAACTTTATTGAAGATATATTACAAAACAGAAGCTTAAGTAAATATCATTTCTCTTCTATTTACTTAGTATTTTCATTTGTGACTATAAGCATATTATTTTTATTCAGATTTGAAAGACGGAATATATAAATCCAGCTCATTAATAAGAGCTCCATTGGTTTTATGTCCCATTATAAAAAATGATCACGAAATAAACCAGAGTCTTTCAAAAGTTCCTTATAAGCCAAATATTACGTGTCAAAGTGTAAGTTTTTCAATTATTGAAACATTCTTGTGTTAATAAATGCATTAAAAATGATTTTAATTAGGGAAGTCAAAAGTATGGCAGTATTGCAATGTTAACGTTTGCTGATGATGGACGTAGAACAGCAGAAGCAATTGCAAGAATATTTAGATCTAAAAATCCTAAAATTGGAGTAATAATTTTACAAGAACAGGAGAAGCACGTTTTTTCTAAAGCTGAAGAATTCATAGAAGACTGTTTTAAACAGGTAAATCTTCATTTATAAATCACATTTCATTAAATTAAAAACCTCCAACTTTACAGCTACTTTAATAAACATGAATTTTTCAGGCGAATTATATTGTGCCAATATTGACCGCAGGATATTTAAACAAAATTAATAACTTTACAGGGGGCGAAAATGACAATAATAATTTAGATTCAAAATATCTAAGGTATATTTACTCATTATTACGCTATGAGTATGTGAAACAAGACTGCATAAATAATAGAGTACGGTAAGTTATAAAGGAGTGGCAAATTTTACACCATTCGATTAAAAGTTATATACCAATTGTAACATTTTTTATACAATTTTAGTTGCATAATTCCGGATATGGAAGTAAAATCTGTTTTGTCTCTTGACTTGCATCCAACTTTACAAGCTTGGTTCAGAGAAAGCGATGTTCATTCATTTACAGAGAGAATTCTTTTACAGAAATTTTGATACTGTTGCATGTTTGTACATACATACATACTAAGAGTAAATGTATATATTTTATACATATAAGAAATTGTTATAAAGTACCTTTTATAAAACTAACCTTTAAAGTTTATGAAATGTTATTATTCATTAATAAAAAATTTGTTAATTAAACAGACTTACCGAATTCTCGTAGCGATGTCGCTTGTTTACCTTGATCCTTTGTTCCGACGTGTTTGGACTTGTTTCTGTAAACTTCTTCCGATCAAGAAAGAGTCTCATTTTTAATGCAAACAGTAAAGTAGTAGTAAACTTATTATTTTCAACTAGCACACAATTAACAAACTCAACTTAAATCCTTAATTTTTACTTTATACAGATAAGAACACGAAACTATACTGAGACTCACATTACACAGCCGCACATATTTTTGTTTTTAAACACTGATATCGGAATGCCATGATAGGTTAGGTTAGGTAGACAACATACTTTATGGCGTCACGACTCACGACTTGTTACAACCGTCAATTGTTGTCAAGTATGTATGTACAATACATACTTTTCAGTAATTAAAGCTTAATGTAATAATCCTAAATGGATAACAAATAAAAACATACACAAACGCCTGATTAAAGCTAAACAAAAACGGCAAAAACAAAATATTTCTCTTGCAAAACTCTGACGGTAACAATCGTCAATCCTCCTTAATCAACTCGACAATACGAACTGACCGTCGCTCAGCTGTTGCGCTTTTGTAGAATCATCTTCGCCGGCGCGCGAATGAGTCTCTCCACTTTATTCTCTTTAAAAATAAGTACGTAAAAGACAACGAAAAAATGATCGACCTACCAAAAGGACTAGACTTAACGGACTACACATTGATCCTACCGTCGGTAGCAGTGGGTAACGTCGGCCAGCTGACTGTCGACCTGCTGATCTCGTCGTTGGAGCTACGCCGGGTCGGCCGTATTTTTGACACATCCTTTATTCCCCTCGTCGGCCCCGACCCTTACAACGAAACTAGTCAAGATATTAGCACGTCGGTGGATTTTTATATTTACGAGGAGAAGAAGGTCATCGTACTGCAGATCAGGTCGCCGCTCGTCTTGAGGCCGTCGAATTTTTTCATCGAGGTGCTTAACTTTGTGACGGATTACAAGATTGGCAAGGTAAATTTTGTTATCAATTTACAAAAATATGAGTTTTTAAAGAAGTATAATTTTATTGTTTATGTCATAAAATTAATTTTTATAGGTGATCATCTTGACAAGTAGTTTTGGCCATGAGAAGAATGATGAACAAATCAGGACAGTTCCATTCCGTTACTTAGCCACTGAAAATGTCAAGGCAGAATGTGGTAAACAGTTTAAAGACTTGTCTTGGATAGCATTGGAACCAAAAATGTTGGATGACTTCAGTGGTCAAACAGTTCTAAAAATTCACGGAGGTGGATATGCAAAGACATTGTTTGAGTTGCTCGGAAGAAACAACATCCAGTGCACAATTGTGTTGAAATTCTGTTCAGAAGGAGACAATATGCCCGATGCAGTTGAACTGTTAAACTATTTCAATCAGTGGGTTAAATTGGTACCAGTAGATGAGAGAAACGCATGTAAACTGAAATTTCCACCTTCTTGGAAATTCTTGTTTGGGAATGTTCCACCAAGAGAGTTATATTAATTTAATAAAAAAATCATTTATATAACAATTTGTTTTTAATAAGATCCTTCTCATGACAATCTTTGTTCATACAAACTTATAATGTACAGTATAAATTACTTATAAAAATTTGTGAAAAACCTAGCTATTTATGCTAAAAGTTTAGACTTGGCAGAGAAAGCTGCATAGGAAACAAGTGCTGCAAGGAAGGCAGCCAACAGTTCAGAGTTGATCCAGGGTCCAGTGTAGATTCCTGGATTGTTAAGTACCACAACGGCCAGAGGCTTGACACTGCTTGGGTCTTCACCATTACGGATGGCCTTGCGGATGGCAGAGTAGCTCTCTTCATCGTACAGCTTGACATTGTAGTCACCGGAGCGTGCCTTCTTGATGTCATCAGTCCAAGATACCTGAAGAAACAGAATAATTTTAATATTATCGTTATGCATAATTGTGCTGAAGTTGTTAGTCCTACATTTAAATTTATCTTATAAAATAATTTACTTTTATTAGCAACAAACCCCAGTGATTATAAACCTATAAAATGATTTTAATGAATGAAACTTTACATATAACAATGTTCTCTAATTAATATGATTTAGGAATTTGGCTTTGGTAGCTTTAATGCAGTTTATTTAGAAATCTTTGATTCAATATGCAAGTGAAAATGCATGTTGAACATACGTGATCCATCATATTGCATTAGATGCATTGAAAGCAGCTTTATAGTCAAAAAGATTTCATTGATGTTTTGTGCTTTATTAACTTATCGACAACAAACAGATGAAAAGTACTTCTAGTATCAATAATCGAACAGCAAACATACCTGGTACTTGTTATCAGCGCTCAAGCGTACAGCTGGCAGGGCTTTACCATCGACCTCAGCGTACAAGGAAATTCCCTTAGCTCCATTAGTGCATTTAAGGGTGAACTGCGTGGTGAAAGCCACTTGGGTGAGGACCGTGGCATCTTCGGTCACGTATGCAGATGCGGTGACTTCTGGCTTTTGACAAGTCTCGGCGTAGGCCGACGAGGCTGCCAGGGCGACGAGGAAAATTGCGAGGAATGCGCTCATTTTGCTGGGTTGTAAGTGAAAAGTCTTAAGTTTTTCAGTCAACAAAAACGAGATCTAACACTTGACTGTGGCAACGAGAACAAGTGGGAACAGCTGCCTTCGGCTTCGGCACCTCTCAGCTATACAAACTACTTACAAGCGGCCACGTCGTAAGAAGACCAACGTGTGCTCGGCACGCCACCGGGAGAATCGCGGAGTAGGTGCTTAGGTAGATTGGTCGCGGTGTTGATCGAAAGAAAAGTGAAAGAAGATGGAAAAACTAATCTACAAAATTCATAATGCATCAATAGCGTTTGTTTATACCGTTCTTTTGTTTTTGTTAAAAAGAAAGAACAATTTTTTTAGTCGGTTATAATCACGGTGATATTTTATATGTATTCTTTTTGAAAGTAAAAAAATTAAGGATCTATTCTTTACCGACTGAAGATATATGGCGTAACTAATATTATCCTACTCCATATAATATAGACTATATAGATGAGCATTGAGCACCAAATTAACGTGTTTGTAATTCTCCAGTAGATTTTGCGGACACATATCAGACTGTTCTCCCACCTTCTAGAAGTGTTTTTGTTAATACACCTTATCATATATGTAGGTACCCACTAGGTACCACACAAGTCAGAGGATAATACCATGTGGGTTCATTTGAGTCGTTGGTCTTGAAATATTTAGGAAAACGAAACTAGCAGGATCGGATGAAATTTTCATTTCGTTTAATACTCGTATATTATTATTTACTTTGTCACGTGTTTATTCGTTTGGTCTGTTTGGCTATAGAACCTAGTCTGTTTTGAGAACGCAAAACAACAATAACATACAGTTTGCAGTTGAAGTAATGAGAGAATGTGAATTTTGTGAAACCAAATCAAAATGACTGAAGATCTTGATAATCTTCTTGAACCAGTAAGTTGTGTATATCACTATTTTATTGATAATATTTACTTTTACTAGAAGTTTTGTGATTAAAAAAATTAATTATGAATATTTTCAGCGACAATTTATAAAATAATAATTTTTTAGATAAATTGCTTTACGTTCAATTAGTAATTGTTCTTGAATACATTTTTACAATATCTTGCTGTTTTGATGTTGATAAAAATATTATTGTTTCAGTCAACATTGGAAATAGCACCGGATTCTCCAAAGAAACCAGTTAAGTCAACAGCGATAGTTAAATATTCTGCTGTGCAAACACCAGCAGCTTTTGCACAGTTACAATGCAATACAGATTTAAATCTACCTCCCAGCAATTGGCTGAGCACTTCAGCCGACAGTTATGGACTGCAAAATATCTGGTCTCGCAATACTGGGTTTTCCAGTTTTCGTATGGCACACATGTTTCCTGACTGTGTCGGTGAAGTAGATGTTGTTTCAGATGCAGAAAATATAAAGAAACTCTTGAAATTACCCTACAGTGATGGCTCAGTATCCATGATGGTACATCGAGTAGAAAATACTTTGCTACTCGATAATTTTGACATACACAAATATTTGTTAAGTCAAGCAGAGAGTGATTGGGAATGGCTAAAAAAGTTTTTCTATGAACATGTTTTTCAAAATTTGGGTGACAAAGAAAAAAGACTTTTTCCAAAAGCAAATAGTAGAAATGCGATTCAACAAAAGAATTTAATGTCCAAGTTTTTCTATCATTCATTGGTATTAGAAGATGATAAGGAACACAATGATGCAAAACCTCCTTTACCTGTGGAAACACTTCAAGCTACATTACCAGAGCCTTCTCAGGAAGAAAAACTGCCAGATCCAAATTCAAGTCACAACTTTGCTAGAAATGTTGTATGGACATTTGAAAATATACAAATGTTAATCGGTACTGATATGCCAATTTTTGGTGGTGAAACTCATCCCTGTATAAGTTTAAAATTACGTGATGCTACAAAACCAATTAATGTCTTGACTGGGATTGATTACTGGTTAGATAATTTAATGTGCAATGTGCCTGAAGTGGTGATGTGCTATCACTTAGATGGTATAGTGCAAAAATATGAATTGATAAAAACTGAAGATCTTCCAAATTTAGATGATGCCAAGTTTAGTCCTAAAGTTATAAGAGATATTGCTCAAAACATTTTAAGTTTTCTAAAGACTAATGCTACTAAATCTGGTCATACTTACTGGTTATTCAAAGGTATGCTTATGCTAAAATTACATGTCAAGTTATTGATTATTTAATATTTCTCAAACCCTGATTTTAACTTCTAGCTAAAAATGACGATGTTGTCAAGTTATACGATTTAACTTCTCTGTGTGATACGTCAGAAGATAAGTCTCAAAATCCCTTTACTGTACCTGTTGCCATGCTTCTGTATCGAGTTGCTAGGAATATGAAATATTCTTCAGAATATAAAAGGAGTCGAGGCACTATCCGGATGCTCCTTAAAAATTGCATTCAACTACTACCTAAGGAAAAGTATCCTCAAATCGTCACATCTGCTCACTATATGCTGGCTGACTTATACATACCTGCTGATACTGATCCTGCAAATCCCAATTTAGTGGATCATGGTGACGAGGATGATGTACAAAGTGAATGTGGCAGCAATGCAGAAAGTGAAAAGAGTGATGAGAAGTTTGAACAAGATATGAGTGCTGCTATTAAAAGCTTGACCTTAACGAAAAGTGAGTTCTTTATTGACATTTATCATCAAATTTAAAATATGTTAATAAAATTTTTTATTTTTCAGTCAAAGAACATCATCTAAAAGATCAAGATTTTGAAGAATTCAAATTCAAGCCACCACCAATTTCTGGAACTGTGGAAGAAAGATGTCAAATAGCTCTGGAGCATGTATCCACTGGTCTTAAGTGTTTGAAGTATTTCCCCATGGATTCAGAAGATCAGAAATCCCCAACAGAGGAAAAAGGCAAAGAAAATACAAAGAACGAAAAACCGACAGGTGATGAAGAGGTCAACATGGCCAAACCCTTCCAAGCAATTCCAATGCCTTATGCGTCTCTAAACGGAAAAACTAAAGCGCCGATTCCTGAATCGCTAAATACCAATTCTAGCGCAGATAATAGTCCCAGGTACAGAATTTTATTATTAACAAATTAAATGTCTGTAAGCTTGATTTATTCTAAGTCACTGATATATCATCAGACAAACCCGGAAGTAAACAAATATTCAAAAAACGCTTTCCAAACTGTTTCAGTCACAAAAAAGGCAAAAAGCAAAGGAAGAAGAAAGCTTTGGAGAAGACACTTATTAAGAACCCACAGAGTAATCCAGCAGTCGTCAAGGACACGACGGCGAAGGCGTTACTCTGTAAGACCCAGTCGCAGACGCTGCCAACGTGGCAGGCGCCAAAGAAGGACGACAACCAGAGCTGGAGTTCCCACTTAAAAACTCTTCTCTATGAGAAGGCCTCGCTTATTTTCGTCGTACTTGCTGAGAACGAGTACTCGAGCAAGAATTACGGCTCCTCGCTGCGATACATTCTCGCGGTGCTTCGCTGTCAGAAGATTCTCGAGGTCTTCTGTAGATTGAAGAACGATAAACTTGTTAGCTATTTGTTGGGCAGAGCTGGCGATTGTTGCTTCATGACTGTACAGGACTGGATTAACGTGGTGAAGCACAGGAACGATTACGAGACGAAGAACATAACGGAGAACGCGATCACGGATTCTATCTTTGCTATGGAGAATTTGGATTCGAGTGAGTTATGTGCGTACTTATAGTAGGTTTATTTGGCTCGAATTATTTTAGAGTATGCTTCTGAGTATTTTGCTAATGTATGCCAAACGCAAGGCGTATCTTATGTCGATACAGATGGAGCGAATATATTTCCGGAACGTTTCAATTCCTTAGAGGACAGTCTGATTGCTTCCTGCAAGTGTTACGAGGAAGCATTGTCTCTAAAACCTTTGGAAGCCGATAGAAACAATCTTCTCCGTCGATTAGGCAATATTCACAACGAACTTGGAGTCATGTTCATGAACAAAGCCGGATGTAAGTTATATTTATTTAGTAAAAAATTAATTTAATTTATAAATAAACACATTACAACATTATTTTATCGTATTATTTTTTCATTTATCTAGCGCTTTACCAGCGTAAAAAAAATAAAAACACAGAGGCGGAAGACCCGGACGTGGCGTCGTCGTTGGTCGACTCGCTGATGCATTTAGAATCGGGCATTAAAGCTTTTGAAGAAGTGCGCGATGAAGCAAACTTTGCGCTGCTTCTCTCGAATTCCGGCAGGCTAATGCGACTTTGTGCTCACGTCCATAAGAGTCAGAACGCGCTCGAAAGACCGTTTTATAACAAGGCTGTTTCTAACTACCACAAGGCTCTCCAGGTTCTTGGAACGCGCAAAAACAATCCTGTTATCTGGGATACTGTCATTTGGGAATTGTCTTCTACATATTTTAATATGGCTACAGTACTTCAGGATTTTCCGGCTGTTGGCATAAAGGTCGGATAAGGTGTCTATATTGATATTATTGGATTCATTATGAGTTATACGATTTAATATTATTATTATTTTTTGTAGACTGAGGAGGAACTCGAGCGTGAAGTTGTCGAGATTTTCCAAAAAGCTCTCAAATACTGTGATACGGATACTCCAGGTCCTCGGCAGCCAGTTTACCAGTTCCGTGCTGCAACGATTCAGCATCGACTAGCTTCGCTTTATCATAGAACCTACAGAGCACTTGATAATGAGGTCGACAGTGCGAGGCGCAAAAATACCTTGCAGTTGACCAAGCTCTACTATGAGAAAGCGGCCAAATTTTTTTTTGCTTTGGAGCAGACGATCGAGTCTATTACGGTTCAGATGGAACGAGTGGCACTCGCTGAATTTCAGGCTCTCAGTAAGGATACTTGGAAATATTTCATAATCTTTTGTAATAAATTAATTTAAATACTAATGGCGATCATTGTTTTAGCTTCTACTGCCTTTAATGCAAAATTAAAAGGATTCCAAAACGCATTGGAATTGATATTGCAAAATAAACCAATACTTGAAGTTATAATAGAACGAAATAAAAGTATCGTCAACAATAAAGAAAATGGTCCTAAGCAAAAGAAGGCGGCTGAACAAAACAAAGTTAATGATAATAAAGAAAAGGAAGAGAAAAGTGCTGAAGAAAAGAAGCAATTACAGGATGAAGTGAATCTTGTTATTTTACTGGAACAACGTTTACAGTTTGCTTTGCGTTCTTTGACCAAGTTATGCATCAGCAAGAATTCAGGGAATCAAAAGAAAGAGTAAGTAGCTTCATTTTATAATTCTCTTAAAAAGACTGTAATTGCTATAAAATGCTTTGAAATCGATGTGATTTTTTTCAGGAGTGACAATAATGCCAGTTTATACAAAAAATGTTATAGTCTTACATTGAGATCAGAGACACTCTCAGGCATTCAATTGATCAAACATGTATTGAATATTTTGGAAAAAGTTAAGGAACTTATACAAGAGTCAAAAGATTCGTAGCTTAAAAGAAAGTCGCTGTATTAAAGTTTTCTGAAGTATTCTTTTTATGTAAGTAGTTGAATATTTTCGTATACCTTGAAAAAAAAATGGAAAAAACATGATTGTAAAAACTGTGGTAAAATGCATAACGGAAATTTTACTGTACCTTGTGTAAATAGCAACATTGACGCTTTTATTATTTATAAACTATTTATTAAGAAAAAACCATTGTGCTAATTTCCACGGTGTTTTGAAAAGATGAATAAAATTGATTGCTTATATACTTTGAAATTTCTCTTCAACAATTACCTATAATACATAAAGGAAGGATTTAATAGTAACGACAGGGATTAAATTAAGGGTTTAAATGAAATAATTGATTTCGTACGACTCTTTATTGCTATAATTCTAAAATTTGAGTAGCGGAACGGATACAAACGTCCAACCTTCGGCGGATATATATCATACGTACGATTTTACAATAAAAGATAAATTCTGTCAACATTCAACATTTAACCGTAGAGCAAATACCTTTCTTTGTATAAATGACTATTGATTTTCTGTTCCAACGAAATTGTTCAGAAGTTAAAAGGACTCTCGAAGTGCCGGGTTTGTCGTCTTGCTTTTCATTTTAATATTTTTTTCACTGCGGAACCCGCCGCATATGCGCGCAATTTCTATTTCTCGCTCACTATCATTGACACTTTCTGACCATCGACTCGATAGAAAATGTAGTATTTACATGAATTGTATATATACGTTTATATATATACATCGGTAACATCAATTATGACTTAACAACACATACGACAAAAAATTCTCTTTTGGAAGTATACTGTTTTATTGTTCCATTTAACATATTTTAATTTCACTTAATACAATAATCTATGTATTATGAAAACGCAATATTTAACATGTCTTTTTCAGAAATTCTTGCATGATCATGTACTTCAGTATACTTTCGAAAGTAGATCCTCATCTTTTTTGCATATTAAGAATTATATATAATTTTTTTTTATAAATTTCTCTTATACCTTATCTTTCATAATTCATTGAAGTGTATAATTCATCTTATTCATAATATATCTACAGAAACACGCGTTTGAACTACAAAAGGAGATTCACGTTAATTTCATACGTATGAATTACTTATATGAGATTTTTTTATTCTCAGTTGTCTCATTTTCATTGATTTCTATAACATTTAAGAAATATCTCTTCAAGAGCCGCTAAATATATGTATACATATCACGATCATCACACACCCATCGTGCTCAGACGATTGTCATTTACTTTTTTTTTAAGAGAACCCTCCCAAAATCGCTTTTTAATTAGATTTTAATTTTTAGATTATATTTCAGCTTAGCGTTTGAAATAACAAATGATTGCTTCATTCCGTGCTCGGAGGTCTTTTTGATAATCTCATTTAAACTTTTATGTATAATTTATTGGAATACAACATAAAAAGGCTGCGAATTGAAATATTTTAAATTACTTACTTAGTTTATTATATACTTATTATGATATATAATAAATTTTTGAGCGAGGAAAAAAGAGTAATCCAAGATCGTATAGAATTTTTACGTAGTCCATCACAGCAAGTATATGCAACAAAAATAACGATTTCATTTTCGAATTAAAATAATTTTGTTTGAATTGTATAGTGTACAATTACAATGTAGAACGGTTACTTTATTGAACGTTCGGGCGTATAGAATAAGAGTTTTACTGCGTTTACGATAAAACACCTTATTAACGAAGAAATTATTTCGATACTCCTTATTTCCCTTATTAGTATTGATAAGTGTTTTTTTTTACCTCTTTAGCCAACATTTTATCTTAATTTTTTTTTAATAATTATATTTTTAAGAAGTTCGCGAATATGTTCATCATTTATTGCTAAAATACCGAAGGAATTTGATACTTGGTAGTATGTCTGACGGATACGTTACTTCATAACACATTTTTTTTCGAGATCGTTGCCGACACGACGATTACAAAGCTTCATTTTTATTATATTAATATTTCATTTTGTTTAGGCCGATAGAAAAAGGTATTTATTTACACGTCGCCATCCCATCATTTTTGCATCGTCGATGCATCGTATAAGTCTATTTATGCTGTTTTCGGTTTGTCTTTCGACGCTAGACTTCTCTTCTTCGCGAGGAAACTTTTACACCATTATGTGTTATTACAATATGTTTTCTCACATACTTTTGGAAGTAAATTGAAACAAGTATTAGGTGTATATTATAGTAAACATGACATTTAGCGCATTTTCATTGTGAGATCTTTTTGACATGTAAATAGTGTAGCAATGTCGCTTTTATTTATTCAACTAAAAATTGTGCTAGAATACCTTACTCTTCATACTTTATCTTAATTTTTTATAGTACATTCAGTGTTTCATCACTTTTATTAAAAGTATATGATATTTAAGCGGGTAGTTAATGAAAATTAAGTCTTCTCTTTATTATACCTTTTGAATTCAATAAAATCAATATATTTCTGTATTTAAATAGGGTATATTTCGATACAGAGGGCGTAAATACGATGGATCGTTTTTGCGCACACTGTATCGAAAATAGTAGTCACTGAATTTTCTATTTCTTCAGATCTACACAACTGCCAGTGATTATAAGTGCAGCGTTAACACTGATGTCGAGATTCATAAAATTGTATACATGTATATCTATCGTTTTAATCATGGTATCAACTGACCAGCAGCATTATTGATATCTTGTGCAATTTGTTAGTAAATCTCAGTTGTGGACTAGTCCATTAGTTTGATATCGTGCGAATGCAATTCAAGATGGGTATTATTTTTATTATATCGATACAAAATATACGTTTATTATAATCGTATAGGAAACTTTAATCATTCTTACACAATCTTTATGTCAACAATCATTGTAAATAATTATTTACAATTTACTTACACAACTATAATTTTTTAAAGATTATTATTGTGCTTTGACAGTCGCTAGATTCTAATAGAAATCATATAAATAGCATAATAAGTAACAACTTTTGTAACTATCTGTAAAAAGTAACAATTTTTTATACAAGAGCTTTAAATGTTGAATATTATTAATATTTTTGCTACAATATGCTTTCAACTAATTATTAAAAGTAGTACAATCTTTGGAATTGTTTTTTAAAAATTTGTATTATATAAAAAATATATATATGTTTTGAACTAAATCTATTAAAAAAATATCTGCGAGTATGATATTATAGAATATGATTATACATTTTGAATCTAAAACTCTTTTCTAACTAATTCATAAGTACCTTTTGCATTGATATTGAATTGGTATATTTTTGAGTATCACAAAATAAGTGTACTGATTTTCATATTTACAAATACTCTAGCATAAACTCATAGAAAAATATACAAAGATATATATAAGTATATACTCTCTTTTTTTAACTAAAAGTTTACTGCGTTACAGGAAAGCCCACGACTGAGATTTTGAGTAATATATTACCGCATATAAATATTGACACAATTTCGAATTTATGCACATTCGCTATTCTTCGTCGAACAAATAAAAAATGTTGTCTTTGCATAAAAAAAAATTATACTCTTATTTCGCAACTCCAATAAAAGAATTGTCCAGTTGATTTTATTCCATTTTCACACAAGTGAATTGCTATAGAATAATAATGAAAGTACGTCGCAACAGCGGGTCAATTTATTTCATGCAGATTGAAAAAAAAAAAAAAAAAAAAACGTGATCGAGTTTCGGATTGGAAGACGAGCAGGAAACTTGATTTCTCGCGGGAAGAGCTGTCGCGTCGGAACCTTTTTTTGTATGTATAGATAAATTGATTTGTAACATTACGAAGGGTGTATATTATAGTTCAGTGTTGTCAAGAATATTCAAACGATATAATATATTATAGTCATTCACCTTAGTAGAAAGTACATATATGAACACCCTTTGAATTTCTTAACGCGAATTCTTTTGATATTTTTATTTTCTCTTTTTGTAATCGTTACGATATTTAGCCTTTTGCGAACGATGTAACATACTTATTATCTTAAAATACAGTGTGTAGATAGATGCATCCGGATTTCTATCACTGTTTTTATTCCTGGTCCTGTGTCAGAAGCAACTATTCGACGAAACAACAAAAAGTGACTAATATCGATGAAGAAAAATTTCAATCAAACTATGCCAAAGTTATACAATCTCAATTTGATATGGTCAGAGAACTCCAAGTATATATTAAACACGACCAGATATACCACAGTAATAAAAAACCAGTATACACTGCACCCCCAAAAGTTTGAGATCATCATATTCACAGCACTTAAAATTAACTTACACAGCTCGCATCTCTAAAAAAAAATCTACAGTTCAGCGCAACGTGAGCGATTCTACAGACAGCGACACGGATGCCGAGTGTCTATAAGCTTGTCCAGCACTACCACCAGCCTGAGGCGTACTAGGCACCTCTTCAATACGTTCCAGATCATTAGCCGCACCTGCGCTGTTCTGTTTGAAGAGTCTCGGTGGTGGCCTATGTTGTAACGGCACTTGCTGCTCAGCTGAAGAAGTTGTTCCTGAAGATGATGCTCCTGTCGGCTCGTCAGCTCGGTCCAGGCTGAACTGCCGGCGTAAAAGTCGGCAGCTACCGCCAGCCCGGCCTGCAGCGATACTACTCTCAATGTCCAGCGACTTGATTCGAGACCGACCGAGGGTGCGACGCGCGTGCAGGCTTTTCTCCGCGATGCTTGGTTCGAACGACGCTTTGCCGGCTATTTTTTTTTTCGCGATTGTAATGTTGTTGTGGTGGTGGTGTTGTTGTGAGGCCATATAGAAAGAATAGAGAGAGAGAACGAGCGGTGCTCGAGTCAGCCGGGGCTGTATTTTGCTTTTTGCTTTTGCAAGTTTACGTATATAGATATGTACAAAAGCTACGAGGAATTTTCATGTCAATTGGTTTATCGAGTGATTGTTGGGGGGATCGTATTGGGTGGTTGTGTCTTACCAAACTTGACCCTTACTACTGAATATGAGATAAAGACTGGACAGGCTGTTCTATTTTTAAACAAAATAATGGCGATGTATGGCTGATTGTTATAGCTTGATGCGTCTACTTGAATTTATATTGTAAATCGATGATGGAATACAAAAATTATGGTTATTCATAAATGAATCACCGTTGACATGAAAATTCCATGAAAAAACATACTTCTACTTTCAAAACTTGTCAACAATATATAATACTGACAGAGAGCACAATGAGGGAGTCTAGTTTTCAAGTGTGAGGTCTCGGATTTAAAGTCTTGAATACAGGCTCGTCGAGGAGTGACTTTGATTATCGATTGATCCTGGAATAGGGTCATACTACTGGAGGATTGGGAATTCTACTCGGGCTACTTCTAAACTCGATTTAATGGGCCATAAGTTTTCTATGAGGTTTTAACTACTTGAGAATAGTTCGCATGCTCTGCTCAGCTAATAAGTATTATACTCTACAACTCTATACACTGTAGATTGAAGCATTTTATAGTAAGTCTTACTGTAACATCGATTATGCAAAAGTTAATATTGAAGGTAACAGAGTGTGAAGTAACTTCTTTGACATTTATTATTTTCTTATTATTAAAATTTTAGTAATAGTAATAGTATACTTTCTAACTACAGATACAAAAACATAATCTTTTTCTACAGCATAGTTTGTTGAAGGAAGAAAGGAAATCAATCGATTATCAATCAGCCAGAGCTTGCAATCGAGACTTTAAAGAGTTGTAGTTTAAATGCAAGCGTTAATCGGATATAAATTTTACGGTACCAACGAATCAAGTATATACGTTATAACTCTACGAACATCAATGACATAAAACTACTCGTGATTTACGAAACGTTGAGAAAAACGAAACTGTCGTAAATTATTAAACGACATTGATCTCTTCAAACTTTTCAAAAGCTCAATCATAATATTAATACTAGAACAAAAAAACAAAGCTTTCGAAAATTTTTCAGATGCCAGGTCTCGCTCACTACCATAAAAAAAAGTATACACGAAAACCAATATTTTTCAATATTTTACGACATTGCTATTTGACAACAAAGCTTTGCACTCTGATCGTAATCCAGATACGGTATAGGAAAAATAATTGAAATTGAATGTGTATGTATATATGCATACATGTATAACGCTCATCAAGATTTCATTATTTTTTCGCACGAATAAATACGAATTTCTATATACGGCAGCTTGAACGCACATACCCGCAGTGTTTGCTTTTTAACGTTACTTTTATAATTCAACAAGCTGATGCATCTGATCAGAACAGCTAAAAATAAACGAACGATTTTCCAAACGCTATACAAGTATAAACAATTTCAACAAATTCCACCTGCATCTAAAACTACCAAAAACACTGCATAAACGCATCTCGTTTTTTCTCAAATTATTGCACACGTACAACACAGCGATTAAAAAATTTGCGATACAGAATATATAATTATAACCACAACGACAGAGAGTAGATAAAGAGATAATATTGTAATACACGAGAAGATAGAATAGAGATACACGAAAAGCCAGCACGAGAGATCGGCGCAACCGATACTCACCATACGAGTGTTCGTTCGGTGACAAGCATCGGTAATGATTGTAAGGTGTGCTCAGGTCGTCCTCGTCGATGACACCGACCCGACGAGGTCTTCCACGAAACACTGAGCTTGAAACCGAGTTGATAGACGTCGATGAGGCACCGAGAAGTGCTGCTGCCACTTCTGTTGCCGATACTGGGGTACCTGTTGGGTCAATTGGAGATCGTTATAGTTGATATCTAGCGTTTTGGAATAGAGTGTCAAAGCGATGGGTCGAGTTATGATCGTTTAATTACTTTGGATGCTTTGTATACGATTGATTAATTGATAAGTACTACTGATATAGCATCCACTTTACGCGAAGACATGCTTTCGTTTAACTATAATAACAGCTTATCTGAATTCCTCTAACTTTGGTTAAACCCTTTGCAAACCTACAAAACAATAATATCTTCCTAGTAACTCTATTTTCATGCCATAATATCCACCATCTAAGATACCACACCTTCCTGTAGAAAAATTCGACTACCATAACCACATTACCAAACAAAAGCAAACCAGCAGTCACCTAACATAGGCATCACCATAAACCAACTCTACTAAATAAAGACCTGAATCATAATCGTCGACACATACCCTCGCTTCGCTCCGACAAGCAACTGGTAGACTCACCCAGCGTCATGGGGTTATCCCCGCTGGTACTTTTCGTGACAGTCGCACTGGAATAATCCGGTGTCGACCTGGTACCATCCCTGCAAAAAACCACGTCGATCGTATCGGACGGTCCTACCGATCTCATAGAGAAGCTTTGGCCTAGAACAGGTGCTCTGTCTTCGTGTACCGATACGGCGACTCGTTTGAGACCTGTGCCTTTGTCGATGGACGATTGTTCGCTGTGGGCAAACTTGGCTGGTGACGCGTTCGATTCACGACTGGTGGTAGCAACGGCTGGTAGTGAGACTGCGACACTACACTCGGCTGAACTGTCGTCCTCCATTGAATTTAGTGTTGGGAGTTGACCTGTTAGGTGGGTTGTTAGACTTGCGGTTGAATCCGAGGGCTGTTGCTGTGATTGTTGTTGTTGTTGTTGCTGTTGTTGCTCGTAGGTTTGAAGCGTCTCCAGTATTAGGATTTCTTCGATTCTGAAAATTTTGTTGATTAGGTTTTTTAGTCATCGAATCGAATGAGGTCTTAATATTTCAAGAGATAGGGGTAGGAAGTGAACACGTGTAGTTTTGTGGTTGTGTTTACTTTATTTTTACTGAGAAATAGTACAAGACATAAGAAAATCAAAATATAGTTATGAATTACAATACTTGGGTAGGTAAGATGCTGTCTATGACTATCAAGACAATAATTATATATATTTTGTTGGATATGTATCTGCTGATTTGGAGAAAAATAAAAGTACTTTATTATTGATACTGTTATCAATCTGACATGAGTAAAATCGATATTATAGTAAGATACGTTGATAAGATAAAAAAGCTACGGTAGTTTAGCAGAGTAAATTCAACGCTATGGAAATCGAATTTAACGAGATTTAATCACAAAAATTTAATACGACATTTTACGGCACTTGGTACAAAATAAAACGAATAGCAATATGCGATTGTACAAACATTTTCGAACTTAATAACATTGATTTGACAATACACCAGTAATTCAAAACGTGTCTTGATTGATTGATCATCCAAAGCAAACTTATTTCCTATACTTCCTTGTTCGAGTTTTCTTGATTTGTGGCAGCGCAGCTAGAAAAAAAGCACAATAAGATACAAAATTATTCGAGAAGGGTTATGTCTACATTTGCAATTTGTAAGACGTCACGCAAAAATAAAATCAGCTTAATTTATCGCATACATACCTGTGACCATTTGCCTAATCGAAGGATAATAATTCACGACCTTCCTTATCCTGAGACTCCTCCTCAAAACTTGCGGTTCACTTTCGGTTTTCTTATCACTTTGCTTTTTCTTAGTTTTGCTCGTCGTCACGTTACTCTCAGCCGTATTTCTCGAATTTTTCACCGGTTCAGGATCGTCCGAATTATCGACTATCGCTTGATTTAAGTGCATCAACTCATTTTTATGTTTCGCGCTTTGTATCGCATTAATTCTACTGAATTTTTGAACTGCGGTTGTGTACGGATTTTCATTGCTACTCTCGGAATCGGACATTTTTAACTCAACTATTATATTTAGATCTTTTTTTCAGAAAGTAAGTGCAGCCGAAAAGAAAACACGAGATTTTGCCACTCGCAATTAGAATTAAACGTGAAGCTGTCCGTTCCGTTGTAGATAGTCAATTGTTCGTGGCGTCAATTTTCTTATCGCGAGGACTTATCGCTACGCGTATATTTATTTATAGACGCAACTTCAGTCTACGAACGCGGTAGTGCAAGTGCTTGTTTGAAAAAGTGAGATTTAAAATTCGCGCGTAAATATGAAAGATTACAACGCCTGTATCGAGAAAAATTCGGCAAAAAATATAATCAATACACTTACCCATGATCCTCGCTAGGAAACAGCAATCATGAAACAAAAAAAGAGAAAAAGACATGATTATCAATTTATACTCGACAATTTAAAACTTCTGCTTTAGATAAAACAAAAAAAAAAAATCAAAACAATTTTATATCAGGTACTTTTCTTCTATGAGCAAAGCGATTCCTGCCTTCATAAAAACAAAGTGACCGTATATCAAGTCTAAAATTTAACACCACATAGGCTTTCAAATTTTACGCACATCGCTTCAAAGACAATCCAAGAGAAAAAATAATTTCCCCAAAATTTACAGCTTTAAAAAAAAATTATATAAACTCACCCGAGTGGTGGTGGCACTGGCAGCTCCTTGTCAAAGTCCTGTTTGCCTAGTAACCAATAGGTAGGCATTTTGCCTTTACCCTTGATGTCAGTTCGTCCCCGGTACTCGATGACATAACCACCGACTTGTGTCAACCGATCCCGTGTCGCCTGACTCAAGTGGATACGCCAGGGTGCACCTGTCGACTCCATTCGCGAGGCCGTGTTCACAGTGTCGCCAAAAAGACAGTACCTTGGCATCGTCAGACCCACGACTCCGGCGCAACATGGTCCTGAAATATTTTTTAATATTTTACAATTCTGTTAATCTTCCGATTTTACGTTTAATGTAATCGCGTCCATATCAGCTAACGTTCCAGAGATAACACGTACGTTCCACTTCAGGATCATGAACGTAAAAAAAGACTTTATCTCGAAAGCAGTTTTAAAATCCAAAAGAAAGAAGAACACGCCAAGCGAGTCGAGAGATAAAAGTATATAAACATACCCGTGTGAAGGCCGATCCTGAGCCTGAGCTGTGTGTTGGGCAAGTGCCGGAGCTTGAATTTGCCGCTTTGATGTAGCAGGTCTAGAGCCATTGTCGCTATCTGACTCGCGTGATCCGGTATCCTCACGGGACAGCCACCGACCACCATGTAAGCGTCGCCTATCGTTTCCACCTGGTTATAGAATAAACACACAAATATATGTATACGCCCTTTGCTATCTTCCAACGTTGAAGAATTCAATTCAGTCTATATAATATTAGATATAAATATTTATAAATATACATTTTTATATACCAAAAAGCACAAGCGTCCAAAACTTTATTTAAAATATTTTCATTTCGTCAAAATATACGCAAGAGCTTCTTCTCCATAAAGCAGAATAAAAAAAAGTATAGCCTTATATACAGACGGCCACGAGAAAAATCTCATCCGCAAACAAACGTTTACACAAATTCCACTGGCAAAAGCAACACGTGCTCACCGAAACGATGTTCCCCAGGGGTATATATAACGTTCTCTCGGCGAAACCCGACTCTTATTGAAAATTTTACGCCCGTCCTCACGATCTGAATTGCAGAATCTCATAGCGTCGCTTGCATACATATACTCCTGTATGTATATACACTAACCTTGTAGACATTGTAGGCGTTGATAGTCGCGTCGAAGCATGTGTACAGATCGTTGAGCAGATCGACCACTTGGAAGGGTGTCGAGTACGCGGATATTGTAGTGAAGCCGACGATGTCCGAGAAATAAATCGTCACCTCGGCAAACTCCTCTGGGTCCACTGGCATGCCGAGCTTCAGTTTTTCCGCTACCGAACTGATGAAACGACATTGTATATAAAAGTGTATTATATAGATATAACGAGGAAAGTTATTTTAGAACTTTGATTGTTAATTGTAAGTGGCTTCGTTAAAAAAGTTTCTTATACGTCGATGTTATGAAGTTTTAGACTCGATTTTAGATAAGACGGTGTATAATGCGAGATAGTTGCAGTTTTTAATGAGTGTCGAAAATATGAAATGTATTTCGGAAAACAATCGCTAGAATCGATCAAGTTCTGTTATATCAGGAGACAAATGGGAAAATACGGGACACGTACCTCGGAAGCATGCGGTTCAGTAATTGTTCCGTTTTCTTCTTCTCCATGTCCAACTGCTCGGTTCTCTCGCGAATTAGTTCCTCGAGATTGTTCGAGTATTTTTCCAGCATTTGAAACATCGTGTCGACGAAATTGACTTTTCTGTAAAAGAAAAAATATAGATAACAACAATACAACTGAGGAAGTAATCGAACGTTTCAAGAACGTTAATCGATTCTAAACATTGTGGCAGTCGTTCGATTACCTCCAGTTGCTTAAAAAATAAAAAAACAACGAAATATCTGGAGCGTACGAAACTTTTGGGTCACTGATTTCGGCGAAATAGCCACAGGGGCTTGTTGTGGGAGAGATAAAGAGTAAACTTTCAATAGGTTTTTTTTCCTTCCTTCGCTCGCTTTCGAAATTGCCTTTGAATTTAAACACAATATATACAACCTCTTGTGATTTTTAGATGAAAATTCAATGACCCAGCATCATGTACGTGAATACGAAACTAACATATCATTTGCTTTCTCGGAACGTGTGTTTCTTTCTTTTTTGAATAATAAGCGCATTACCGTAATTGCCAAAGTTGTTATGCAGAGAAAATTATTATGTAAATGACGATGTCAAACTGGGACACACCGGAGAGTAACAGCCGAAAGTATATATTATATGATGTGAATTCATATTCATAGAATTTTCGAATGTATACAAGGTTAAACTCGTGAGATCATCGAAATCTGGCAAGCGAAGTCTATAATATATTAAACCTATATAGATTACAAAAAGCATCTCAAACTCAAACACACACACACACACATGAGTGTCAAGAGATTGACTATAGTATAAGGTCAGCTCGATTTCCATATAGGTATAATCCTCTTCGTACCGATACCGACATCCTCGACGACACAGTAGGAAACTCAAGAGCCCACCTTAATAGCACCGAAAGTGCTGTACTATAAGCGGCTGGAATTAGCGTCCGAGAAGCTACTGCCTCCCTTTAAGCCCTCGAGGACCAGCGCATCCTTTATGTTAGCCCACGTATGTGTGTGTAGGAGTTGGGAGTGTGTTTATAGGTTGCGAGCGATCCATTTAACTCGAGAACTATATGGCTTGGAGAGTGCTCGCTTGCATGATGGAGCAGCAGATTACGTCATTATTATTGTTGTTGTTAAGGATATAGATCTTTGACTGCAGCTGTATCGGTCTGTTTCTGACAATGGGGGGGTCGTTACTTTGAATTGTTATTCGTCGATGTATGGACGATGGTTCATTATTGTCTCTGATGGAGATTTGAGATGGTGATGGTAATGCATAATGTAGTGTATGGAATTGGGATCGTTTAATGCATAATAATAATAATTATAGTATTAATGTGAAAGATTTGGGATGATCTGCGTGTTATAAGCGCGTTGGCGGGATTTAAACGTTAATTGAAAGTTGATTAAACGTTTTGTTTAGAGTTTAATGATTTTAGACGCCAGATGGACAGGTGTCTCGTTTTAACACCTGCGGCGAGACATTAACACTTGACAGGCTTGGAAAATTAATTTTAGCCAACGAAATTGAGTAAAATAGATGAGATAACGTTAGTGCAAAAATGAATATTAAGTGACGAGAAGAAGGCCATTATATTACCCTCGTTCTGATTAACAACCGATTTTTCAGGTAGATTTTTAAAAGCATAACTGTTGCGTTAAGCCGACGCAAGAGTATCATTTTTTTTACGCTTCGTTGAATGTGTAATAAGATGTACAGCGTTTTCTACTTTGCGGCTAACATTCCTCATTTAGTATCCTCTATAGCACCACATATAATCTGTCTAAAGTTCTCTCCGAGCTCCTATTTAATTCAATAAAGAAACTTTAATACAATTTATTACATTTGATACAAATAATTTTTATTCAAACACTCGAATCACGAGACACATTAAATTTCCCCCAAACTCAATTCCACTATATATACCTTCAAAATTATAATCCTCTGCAGCTCTTCGAGTTCTCTCTCTCTCTCTCTCTCTCTCTCTCTCTCCATAATATTGGTCGACCGGAATCGATCGACCCACAGAGAGCAGTAGTTCCGGAGCTCGCAGCGAATGCGGGCCCGACAAAGGATTACTCGCGCGCGGGAATTTCGGTGATTTTTCAGGACTAGCTTGAAAATCGATATGCGGTTTCGGGAGGAAACGATGCGCATCGTAATGGATTTTCGACTCGGTTGTTTGCAGCTTTGCTCTTTGGATATATATATATATATTCCGATGGAAAAGGGAAGAGATTTTTTTTTTGGCTGACCTGCCGTGATTGAGCTTCTTGAAGAGATCGTGGACGGCGTTGAAGTCCGGTCGCATATCCGCGTTCTCGGCCCAACATTGGCGCATGATATTGATGGCTTCTGGTGGCGCTGCGCCTTTGCTCACAGATGGCCTTATCAGAGGCGGTGGTTTCTTCACTTTCTCGATGATGTCTGTCGGACAGAGTTATATTACGTTTCGTTTATTACTTTTTTGAAAATGCGATTTTTCTTTTAAATTATATGCGTAGTGTCTCTGGAATGTATAAAAGTTGAGATGAGAAAGTATATTATATTGTAATAGGAATCAAATTTATACGAACGTCACACCGTAGCTCTGTAAGTAGATACAGGACGAGTCTATTCAGACGCGCATTTAGAACACGTTTTATTCTCTCGATTCTTTTTTAAGGGGAGAGTATACGCTGAAATTTCATCTGCTTTAAAATTTATTCAGCCTATCGATTGTAGCTTGGACTATTTTACCTGAAAATCACCGTGTTTCCTCTAAATCGTTAACAATTATCACTGAAATTTAATACAAAATTCAGGACAACAATCCATTAAAATCGTGTAATAATCGAAAAACAAAAAAGTTTAAAATTTCATTGTGTACTCTCCCCTTACGACGATGTCACCTTAAGCTTCGTATTCCAAAACTCAAAATAAAATACTATAATAAATCGTCAAATAAACAGCTCAATCAAATAACATACAGCTCTGTACCACAAGCTCGCAGTGATGCAATTCACTCTATGGTCAGACTCGCGCAATAATGACCTATACTCGTTGCACATAGACTGCACACCTATATATATACATAGAGTGTACGAGTAAACAGGGTGGACTACTAAATACGTACCTTCGGGCGAGAGAGCGAGCATGCAAAAGGGTTCGCCGCGCACCACGACTTCCTGCATGACGATACCGAAGCTATAGACGTCACCGGGTTGGCTGCCCCGCTTTTGCAAGCCTGCGTGCCTCAGCAACTCTGGCGCTGTCCACAGCAGGTCTGAAATGTGTGTAATCGACAGACGAATTTATTAGATATGCGGTCTCGTGTATTTCTGCGGCTCTGTTATTATTATACAATACATTATTAATTATAATGTCTCTATGTTAATTAAATATATAAATTTTGGTATACTGTTGTGTACAAAATTTTTTCGGAGACACCTACGAAAAGAGGAAAAAATTTGATGATGAAGACTCGTGCATCATAACTCTAGCTCTAAGTTAATTATGGATCTTAATTAGGTGGGGCAATATTTTTCTGATATTAAACTATGGAATCCGGTTGCTGTACTTCATTCTAACGACTCGTGGATTTTACGAGATGAGAGGAGGAGCTATTAAAGTACGTAATAAATTTGGTTTACTTCATCTACGCGTTTACGTTAATATCTCCAGAAATATATAAACGGTATGCTGTTACACACGTGTTAAAAAAAAAAGAAAGAAAATAAAAAAAAAGTCTACCCAACAATTCCGAAAGTTCCGGAATATCAAAAGCTACGGAATCCTGTCACGTACCTCTGGCAGTTCTCTCGGGCGGCTGGACATTCTGGGCCTCGTAGAAAGCTGGCAGTCCATAGTCCGTGACCTTGAGTACCCATCGGGCATCTATGACGCAGTTCCGGGACGTCAGATAGCCGTGTACGCGTATCGGTGTGCTGTGCAGGTACTTCATGCCCTGAGAATTTTACGATGTTGTTGTTGGCAGATAGAGAGAGATATTGAAAAGCTTTGTGTTGCAGTGTATGCTGGACTCGATTGGAGATTCTGCCCTTTGTGCGTAGCCGAGTTGGAGAGTATTCGATATGCCTCGATTGGGAATCGATGGTATTTTGAAAAAAATTTGAATAATCGTATACTACACTTTCTTTCCACTACATTGTTAAAGCACAATCCCTGACTACCTTTATAAATTTGTTAAATCGAGAATAATCTCTCCAGAATCAAATCGAAAACTAAATTTTCTCCTGCCCGCAAAACTTCCAACTCGAGAGAGCACATATCGAATCCAGCATTCCGTGACAAACAGTCACCACAGAGACTTCTCGTCGTCGATCGGCTATCAGAACAATCGGTGAAAGTCGAAAGCGAGTGTGACATATACACCTATAATACAGCAACATACCCTGACGAGGTCGGTGAGAAGCGAGAGTCGGAAGGACCAGTCGAGCTTGATTTCATCCTGCACAAGGACGTCCTCCAAGGAGCCTCTCGAGCAGTACTCGTAAACGATGCATGGTCTGCTCGGTTCTGTCAGGCAGCCGATCAGAGGGTTTAGATTCTCGTGGCGTAGACCATGTATCTGCAGTTTTCAAGCAAAGCGTTAGTCGAGTGCTACTGGCTGGCTTTGATGGCCTACTACTGCCAGTGTGGATCTTGAGAGGTTTGAGTCTTGTTGAGGATTTTCTTTCTTTGTGGGTGGGTTTGATACTTTTTGGTAGAATTAAATTTTAAAAATATATAATGTGTAATAATTTGAATGATAGTTTGTAATTATGAAGATTCCACTGAAGCTATTTAAAGCTCAAGTTATCCCATTAAATCTAAATAAACTTGAAGTACCTGCGAAGAAGGGTGAGACGATTTTCAAAAACTGTAAATCGAACATAACTTCCACGTCATTACGCAGCTTCGATAACTAGAAATCAATACACCAGCGAAAACGGAAAACAATCATCGCTTCTATACAGAAGAAATAAAAATTTGTACATTCCAAAACACAGAAAAAATAAAATCGCGTCGTCTTAAATTAAACTCCCCAGTCGGTCTTAGAATCCTACACAGTATGTAGAGGGAGAAGTTTTAGAAAATTACGCCTGGCGTCAGGGACGAGGCCGAGAAAGCTCACCGTGACCAGTACGTCCATTGCCTTGCCTTTGAGCTCGAAGGCGCCTTGAACGGGAAGCTGCTTAAGTTGAACCAGATCGCCCTGGAAATAAAGAAAAAAGAAGAAAATATTCACTCGTTTGCCTTACTTTTTCCTTCTCTTGATTTATTCACTCGGATGGCTCACGCGGCGCATATATAGGGGCAAGGGAATTCTTAACGAGTTTTCACGATTGATGAGGGGTGTATTGCAGCGGAACGTGCTTTTGGTGGAAATTATTATAATGATTGTCGAGCTTTGTACACGTAGTTCTATGCTGAATCGAATTGATTTTGTTTTGTTATGCAGATATATTTATATCTCTTAGTAATACATTAAAAGTTTATCGTTGCAATTTGATGTAAACTGCTTATTTGGGTTATGTGATAAAGAGTCTGATAAATAATTTGATATAAAGTTTGACCAAATGCAATTTATTATCAAGAACTAATTTTTCTCGAGGAATATTCTCGTATGTCTGTACGAGCGAATCATTGAAAGCATGTATATGAATAAATATACGTAAAGGAGCCATTTAATTAATCAAAAGCACGATATCGATTGATTCCTAATTGAATAGGTACGATAGCGAGTGCTGTATTTAACGCTCCAACACGAAGGGAAGCAGAGATATAACTCATAATTTCAACGTGCTTGGAATTCTAACGAGGCAGCGAATATTGGCGCTTTGTAATTATTTGAATAGAACATTTTTAAGCTATATATATTCGCATTGCTTTATTATGTTAATGATGATGGTGACATTTTATCGGAGAGAAACAATATCATAAATTGATAAAAATAATTTTCAATTCAATATAAATAATCAGACGATTCGTTGAAGTTTTTAAAGTTTGACCTGCCAACCGCATCGTAAGGCAATAAGAGCTGATACAGGCTTTCATCTGTTGTTTCATTCAGAGAAAACAAGAAAGTATTAACAGATCTTCTATTCAATTATTCGATACACCCATAATCCCACATCAATCCAGCCAACATTCAATCACAAAAATATAAAACGGCGTTCCACCCACGCACCTAAAAAAAGCACACCATAAAAAAAAACCAATACGCTTACATGCCCGGCAAAATCGCATTAACGATTGGCCGCAATAAAGTAGCCTTAAAGCCCTATATATCGAGACGCAGCAATGCCATACCCTCTTGCGATATTTCTCCACTCGCGGATCCCTTCTTTATTGATATCGTTCGCGAAGGTCCGAGGGTTATATCGCGGGGATTTAAAATAGCCATCTCAGCTGCAAAATTGTTTTCCTCTACTCTCGGCTGGAGGCTCTTAATAAATTTATGTGTATGTGTGTGTGTGCGGCAACTTGCTGCGGCCGTTCAATAAATACCTAATTTCGGGCGAGATGAGAATAACGTCGAGCTTATATAGCGAGACGTGTATACGCACTTGTATGTGTATGTGCGTGATGTTATTAAGGAGGATTGAGTTCAAGCGTGAATTTTTTAAACTTCGTTGATTAGTTATATGGTTGCAATGTATATGTTTATCTTAATCTTGAGCGATTTTTTGCAAGCATTTTTGTTTGGGTGATGAACTTTTAGGGAAAAAGACACTGTCAAATAGTAATCACTCAACCTAATAAATAGATAATGGAATCGTCAGAAGGAAACATTAAAATCTGCGACCTTGAGACTAATATACTTAAAAAAAATCTAAACGATAGCCAGCTTGAGGCCATTGATCTCACAGCAGGTGAAAACTACACGAGTATAATGGTAAAAATATAATAATGTATAATTTAAAAAAAAAATATATATATATAGAACCGTTTCATAAAATTTACCAAAACGTTCTGTAGTTAGTAATTTTATCTATCGCTGTTATGACAACAGAGCAAAAAGCTGATAAAGAAATCATGTTATAAAGAGCCGCCCACCTAGTAACAGACACAAGGAAAAACTGATAATTAATTATTAGATAAGATCTAATAATCAATTCAAGCGTTTCATTTCCATCTCGAATTTAATAGCTGTATTCGTATCGGTCTTTTTATATAAATTCTTGCAATCTTTTTCCTGAGACTTGATAGAATATACAAACAGATACCAAACTCGAAGATTGATATTATTGCTTACTAAGTAGCTGGAATCTACATAATTTCGACTTCGCGATTCTTGATTCGCAATCGTTGGAGCTGAAGAGCCTTAGTCATCCCAGTTTTTCAAGATATAAATCGTATAATCTCGTCAGCAAATGTGTATAGTTTGGTGACTCGGCACTGAATCACAAGATTTGGCTTCGCAGTGTTCAAAGCAAAGTCGAGGTGTGCACGTCGATACCGCTGTTTTCGCGAGTGTATCATAAAAAGTTTAAACGAATTCAAAATTAAAAAAATTTGAAAATAGAAGACTAACCGATGGAGTCATCTGCCAATGGCATCTCCAAATCAAGTCACGGTGAAGAGAACATCAAAATCCACGACCTTGAGGCCATATTGCGTGAAAGTCACAATGACAAGAAGCTTCAAGTTATTGACTACACGACATCGAGTTTAGTGCCGAACGGCGAAAACTATTCGAGTTTCCTGGTAAAATTAGAAGCAAAAATTCGTCGTGGTTCGAGTAAACAAGAGGAAGTTTTGCATCTTGTAGCCAAAACAGTAAGACATTTGGAAGCACCGTTTATGAACTGGACTTTGGTATTAAAAAAAGAGATTTTCATTTATTCGGAACTGATGCCGATGTACAGAGATTTAGAGAGAGATGCTGGTGTTCCAGAAAATAGTTTGATTGATTGCGTACCTAAGTACATGGGACACAGGTACATGTTGAAGGAAGACAGCGACGAAGTTGATGATTATTCATTACTGCTGATGGAAAATATCAAGGCGCAGGGCTACTATATGGCTGATAGAAAGAAGGGTATGATAATGTCACACATTAATTCATTATAATAATGCAGGTAAATAATAAATGATTAATACTTTTAGGACTGGATGTGCAGCACGCCAGTATAGCTTTATCAAATTTAGCTAGATATCACGCGTTAGGTGTAGCTTTACGTCAAAAAAGACCTTGTGACTTTGAAAAAGCGAAAGCTCAAGCTGAAAATCATGGTTTGGATACCGAGTTAATAAAATGCGGCTTAGACATTATACTGGAGACCTATCAAGCTGATCCCCAGATTGCAAAGCATCATCTATCCAAAATCGAAGATTGGTTCGCTCACCTGAAAAATAGTAACATGTTTCCAGAAGTGAAGGAGCCATGGATTACCATAATCCACGGTGATTTTTGGACCAACAATTTACTCTTCCACAAAGACAGCAATGGACAAGTCGACAATGTCAAATTCTTGGACTTTCAGTTGTACATGTACACGAGTCCCTGTAGGGATCTATCCTATTTTCTTTGCTGTAGTGTTGATCAGGACATATCTGACCGACTGGATGAGTTGATAGAATTATATTACAAGAAATTTATAGATACTCTAGGATGCTTGGGTTGTGATCCTACGCCTTTCACTAGGGAATTGTTCGACGAAGAGATGAAGAAGCAATTAGCATATGGATTTCCGACCTTTGCTTTCTGTATCAAGTATTTCTCTTATGAGGTGAGTGAAGAGGAAATAGAAAAAACAAATCTCGGAGAAAGTATTTTGTATAGTAAATGTAGTGAATTATGCAAAAAGAAGTTAACGAGGCTCGTCAGGATTTATGAGGAGAGAGGATGGTTTTAATAGTGTTCGCAATATATGCAATATTTTTGATAAATATAAATATTCTTTAAAATTACTTGTGATTAAAAAGTCAATTTCTTTAAATGTAGAACCGGTGTTTCATAAAATTTATCAAAACGTTCTGTATAATTAGCAATTTTATTTATCGCTATTGATAAGAGAGAAAGAAGCAGATAAGGAAATATTGACGAATATTAGAAAGAGTTCATTGAGCAACAGACACAAGAAAAAACTGATAACATTTGTTGATATACGCGAGAGTAAAGAACGAGTCTGATAAGATTTAATAACCATCACAAGTGTGTTTTAGTATTTCATTTGTATCTCAAATTTAATTGCTTCATTGTTAAAAATTTCTACATGAATTTCATCTAAAATCAAACAACACTTTACTACACATGTATAATAATCCAGCTTGTAAATCAAACTCGACAATGTGCCAGCTGCAAGTACATTAGGGTATTCACAAAATACAGGAGTATATAGGCAAACTGAAAAAAGTCACATCGTATACCTTATCCACACCCGCACCTTACTCATCCTCAAACGTGATCACATCGACCCTATATATACAGCAAGTTCAAGACACAGCAAAGAGAAAGCACATCTGAGATGAAGAGCCAAGACAAAGCGACGGATGAAAGCTCGCGCTCGTCCCAGAGGCGTCGAGTCCTTCTCTGTTTTTCCAGCAGCTCTCCCGACACGTCAATTACGCTGTTCTCCTTTTTGCGCTATAGTCCTGGCAAGCGTCCCGAGGCTCTTTCACGACTCTGATGCTCCTTTACGACGATGGTATGTTCTTTGTTGCAACAGCTATTACTGTGTCGTTGTTGTCGACCATTTGGTCTGTACAGGCAATGGCGAATTTGGCGACTGTACACAGGTGAGAATGGAATTGAGAGAATTCTTTTGATGGTTGTTACGGTTACGAGAAGCTTGAAGCTTTGAATTTATTTCTGCGATATAGTGAATAATTTGTTGTTTTGTAAATATTATAAGTAGCAGCTTTTAGGAGATTACGAAAAAGTTTCGCTTCGAGTTTATTTCTCTTTGCAGACGCTCTCGCGGCGTTTCTTTTAATAGCGTTTTTAATCGGCCTAAAATTTTAAAAGTCCGTAATACTTGGAAATACTGTATGTGCTTTAGGTATACTGAATAGCCCAGATTCATTATATTTTTTAATTAGAAGCTTACAATTAAGGTCCTTAATCTGCTTGACGAAAAACGTTCATTTTAACAAAAACTCCCTTTTGCCATTAAAAAATATATTACGTGTTTTGTCTCTTGCAATTAGTACAATTACTAAAAATCATCATCATTAACATCCAATAAGAGTCCCCTAATCCCGTAAATGAGCATCAAGCCAAAATCCAAAACAAATCAAAGCCATCATCATCATCATCATCCTCATCAATCTCTCAAAGCATAGCCACCACAATAAAGCCGTCGGTTGCAAGACACGCAGTAGCTTTTACGATCCCACGCGCTTCGCTATAATACTATCCCAGAGATGAAATTATCGTCGACGCATCTGCGCAAGCCGCAATAATGCGATCGAGCGAGCAATTTTCCTCGTAACACTTTTTACGACGTTTATGCCCTTTTTTCTCCTGCTTGCTGTCCTTTAATCCTCGACTAGCGCATGTTTTTTTTTCTGATTCGAGACGCGAACGTTTTACACCCTGACAATCGCGTGCGCGCTTTTACGCGTTGCAGCCGTAAAGGAGGCGTTATATATATACGGCATGTAAAATAGTGTACGGGTACTTTTGAGATTGCGATTCTCGTGATGGCCGGACATTCCTTTTGATTTTATCGCTGAGCGATTGGAAAGTTTACTTGCGATCGTTCGATCTGACGTTATTTGCTATGGGATACTCTATAAAGGACAGTTTGTAGCTGTGTTTGAGAAATTAATGACAGGTGTTGTATATAATGTATTGCTTCGTCGATAATTCTGCGATGCATCAAATATCAGAGATGAAAATTTACTTTCTCCAAGTTGTATATTAAGTACCTACTTGACCTTCTCATCGTCATTAGCTTAATCCTCTCCAAGAGCACTCAATTATTGTGCAACAGGCTCTAAACGTTGCGAGTACTTAATTAAGATACTCATTAAACTGTAATTGAGTTGCCCTTGCTTATTATAATCAATAGCGATTTTGATTGTCACAACTAATATATCTACTAATAATTACTTCAAGTAAACCTTCAGTGCATGTAGCCGTTCTGACAAATCGGTGTCTCGATTAAACAAGGTTGGATAAGGAAGAAAAATAATTTCGCGAATCACCACGAAACCTGTATACGTTTAAACATTCCAGAAACAGACCTCTAGACCACCTCGATGAGACCTACCAAAAACGCCGTCAGGAATATTCAGAACGTATAAGATTTCGTAAAAATTATATTTCCCCATCAAAATTCCAATAAAAACAAATAGAAATACATCTCGCAACCTTGAACTCCTTACTCCAATCATCGCAATCCTCGACCCATACCAAAATCCATCTTCTCTATCCTCCATCTATCTCTCCATCCCTCTCAACCACATCACTCACACACGTATACATATCATCCTCATCGAAGTGCGCACCAGCTAATCGAGAGTAGCGGGAGGTGGTGTACACGCGACAGTAGCAGTAGCAGCTCACTGATTAAGTAGAGCGAAAATTGCCCGTCGTTTATTATCGATTATTGGGTTAAAGTCGTCGGGGGCCGGAGAGGCTCGGCGACCCGTTAAGCCAGCGCTCCTCTCGTTAATCTCCGAAGTTAGCTTAGAAATATCGAGCTTTTTGCCGCGCGACGTATCGTATACGGAATTCCGCGGACTATACGGATTCGCTGGGCCGTGAAATTGGTGGGAAAAAATATAGTCTACGCCGGATGAGCCAAGAGAGAGAGAGAGAGAGTCGATAATTTATTAATGCCCGAGTGTGATGCGAGGGTTGGGTGTGATTTAAAAAATTGAGAGCTTAAATATGACGGATTGTTCCTTTTTTTGAATAAATTCCTTCTTGTAGCTTCGCTTTATTTTTAAAATAAAAGCCTGACGTGTATAGTGTATTATAAAGCGTAATTTATTCTTAGATAGCTATAGGGTGAGAAATCGCCTATCGATTTCGTGCAGATATTTTACCCCTTTTGAGAGGAAGTTTCCGTAGGGCTTTTATTCCCTGGGGAAGAGTTGATAAAATAGCCGTTAAAGTGTTGTGTGGTAATAAAAACAGATGACGCTCACGGCTATAAAAGTAATCAATCTGAGATCTCCTCAGTATTGCAGCCGCTCGTAAATAAGCGTATAAGATAGAGTAGGGAACGTATTTTGATTGACATAAAACATTCGATTGAAAGCTCTGATTCCAGCCGTTTTTATTCAGCTCTTAAAATCTATCCTCAGTAGGTAATGTCAGACATCGTACGCGAGTTTATTGAAAAACAAATGATGATCTGTAGTAATAACTGAAACATTAAATTGTAAACTTCTATATATCCAGACAAAGCCGAACACACATACATCGCTGGCACAGTCAATTATCGGAATCGACTCCTATTCAATTATTATAATCGGGATATTCGAATCGCTCGGGCATTATAATCCAAATTTGCATATTATATTCCTAGTATAGCCTGTATCAACTGCATTTAATATTTCAGTATAAGCTCTTAGCTGATTAGAGAGCTTCCATAAACGATTGCAGTCTATCAATCCTTAATTAAAATCTATTATTCTTATCACATAATTATAATCGGAATCAATCTTGCTTTGCTGAGACGTCCGAATAAAATTCAGAATTATAAGAAAATAGTCAAATACTCACGTTATATCGTGCACGGGGATCGCTGAATATGTGTCTGGCGAGATTACCGTTACTCGCTTGTAGATGTGGACGAAGTGAGCCAACGCTGCCTTGCAGGAGGTCCGGCTTCTCGACCTCCGGACCACCGAACTCCTGCAGCTGTTGCAACCAGCAACACAGCATCGCCTCTATGCCCTCGTCCACCTTGAGACGAAAATTGTGCGATTCGTCAAAGTGACGTTTAATGTTTTCTACTTGAGTATATTGCTAGATATTTTCTTTTTTTCGAATGTATACAAGTAAATTGTATTGGGTATAATATAAATGTTAAGTGTGAAGATGATACTGGAAAGTCCATGAATATCATTGAGAGGAGAAATAGAACTCACTCGTCTGGCGTCTGGAATTTGAGGAAAAACGAAGTCCGTGGCTGTCAATATAATTTTGTAAGGTCCCTTGGACATACGTTTCTTCAACAGGTGTCTCCTGCACAAACGTTATTGAGAAATTTGTCAGAAGGTGTCGATATCAAGCTTATATACTGAGAAATGATTTATGAAACGTATTTCTGGCATTCCAGGATGAAAAAATGTTAAAATAAAAGAAGTTTCTCAATATAATATATATTACCTTATTAAGGCGGCGGTGATTATAGCTGTTAACGCAAACAGTAATGAGCCCAGTATAATAGCTACGATATGTACAGTGTGTAGAGGAATTCCAGATATTTTTTCTACTGCAACATAAAAATAATCGTGAATTCGTAGGATATCACATATATATTCTTTATTATCACATGAATATTCCAATCATTCAAATTACATCTCTTCACCTTCGTTATAAAAAAAAGTTTCTTTCCTGCATAATCAGAACAGCAATTGTAAAAGTATACTCCGCAAGATCATGAGGTGAATATGTAATTTTTCGATTCTATCGAACCTATACACGCACACACGTACAGAACTTTATAAACTCGTATCCCGAAACATATTTCGTGTATAGATCAGGTTCCGCTTGTTTTTACAAAAGTTAAAACTAATTGAATTTTCATCCGTATAATGAGAGGCTGAGCAACTGGCCCTAAAGTAGTTGTGACTACGTCGCTTCAGAAACACAAATTGTCCTGTTTGACTTTACTAGGGGCTTACGTTGCCTCGTCGTAACGTTCGAGTACACACAAAAGGGCGAAAGTTTTCCCTAAAAGACACACTCAATAAGTTTGCCGGGGGTCACACACAGCTCGTCGCTACTTGTAACTTCAGTACGGAAGGGAGCAAATGGACCGCAAAAACACGAGACTAATTTCGCTGAATCTTCTGGGCGGGATTTAAGCTCGCGCATAAAGCTACTCGTGAAATTTCGTCAATATTTCTCTCGTATTGTAGACTTTGGTATGTCATAGAACGTCGATACAGTGATATTCGATACATTTCTAAAGCGATGAAATACGAATAACTTTATTAATCGATTTACAATTAAGTTTCTATCTCCGAATCTGTTTTACCGACCGTATGCTATTAAAGTTAATTAATAAAATCTTCTTGATAGAATACAATTTCATTGATACATTATCTAATGTATAAAGCTTATTATTTTATGAGTTTAGTTTTTCCATTGAACAACGTGTTTGTTTAGTTACTGTCCACAGTCGGTAAAACAGTTTCGGAGATAATAGAAGGTATTTAGAACCCCCTTAAATTAAGAAAAACTCACCAGGGCAGTCGCTCTGATCATCGCAGAGCAGGTCGAATATTTCCTCGTCAGCAAACCCGCTCTTCAGAATTTCCCTCACCGAAAGTCCTTCCAGCTGTTCGGTAACCGTCAGCACAGGCTGCCAACTCGCATCTACGCTGTACGACAGCAGACCGTAAGTGAACATCTTGTTGTTGAAGGAGTTAAGTCCAGCCTCGGCAGAGCCGTTGACGTTATTTTCGTCTTCGGTTGTCGTCAGTACGTCCAAAGCCTCACGAAGGTGGTCCATAGTGCGAGGCGATTCGTAGCTCGTCGTACCATTCAACAGCCTCTGAATCTCGTACCTGTGGGACGGAAAGGTGAGGATCTGGATTATCGGCTACCTGTTGCCCTCGAGGCTTCGCTTTGGGTTATTGCGCAGATCGAATATGCGTGAGACTTGTGGAGAGTCGATTGCATATTCATGAGTGCATTGCTTTTATTTAATTCTTAATTTAATTAATGAGATCGGTGAAGCTCTTAATAAATAAAAGCATCAGTGACTAGCGAGAGATAAAGAAGAAATGCATCGATTATCCGGAATAATGCGAAACGTTGGCTATACTGTATACCGAATACTCGAAAGTACAATTGATAAGATAAGAAAAAGGGTCTGCAAGCTCGTAGACTTGCAAATTACAAAGCGTCCGAGTTTCTGCGAGAAAACCTTGGAATCGATAATTGACTGAAAACTGAACATATTTTATTCATCGATAAAAGCAAGTGCCGCACGTAAATTACATTTCAACAAAATAACAAACACATGAAAGTGCTACCCTGTAAAAGGACACTTCATTAGAGATTCAACGGTGTAAATCTCGTAGCCTAAGGATTTACAGGATTTATAGCAACAAGAGAACTAATTTAAATACGTCATCATATTTTACTTCGAATATATAAGTATATCGCCGTCCTTTGTAAAGCAATAAAACAGCCTTACACAATCTAATTATCATAATCCAAGCACAGCAAACCACTCGATTAATTATCTGTGTATTTTGGAACGACCAAAAGCAGACGAAACAACAATAGTATACACGACAATCACCTCTTCGAATGAAAACTTCCTCCTATATATACATGCAGATCCCTGCAAGCGAATGCTCGTTCGAGGAAATCTCTCAGCTTACGAGTGTATACTGCCCCAGTGATCCTCCGACTATCGGACTATTTCCTCTCGAGATTCTGCATACAATTCCCGTCTTGTCCCTCCATATACGCCCTTTAACTAGTGTCACGTCAAGCGAATGTTCGACGAGCGGCTAATCCGATGAACGGGTTCTTCTATTTAGATCTATTTGACTCTCAGTTGATTGGATTTTGCAATCGATGATGTGGCAATTTTATTTAATTGTCGCACGTGTGACGTTATTGTTTTTGTGTTTATGATATGAAGGGACGATAAATATGCGTTTATAGATCGCCGAGTTATTAAATCCGCGTAATTTAATTACTTTATGCGCGAGAGTTTTCGTTCATTATGCACTACAACGAGGTGTTGGCGCGGCACGCGCTCAAAGGGTGTATCCATTAATTAACTTTTATCGGCGAATGATCGCACGCATAGAAAGTTACTTTGATCACTTTGGTTTATATTAGCCGTGATTTAATAAAATCACACTTTTATTCGGTGCGATTAAAAATTTTCCAATTAACTGTTTCATTCTAAGCCCTCTTGTATAGCTCACATCTCGTCAAATCCGCTCTAGACCGACAGAGAAAACAGCATTTCCGTCGCGTAAAATCCGAAAATTTTTTACAAGGATTAACCGCTTCAAATCGAAACAGCCGCGGCTTACACACACCTATACGTAGTAGAGATCTAAAAAAGAGCAAAGGTTCTTTCATTGAAGCTGTATAACGAGACTGTACAAAGACAAGTTTTGGGTGGGCTGATTAAAGGCGCGTCGTATCGTTGAAATTGAGTTTCCGGCTAGAATGCAAAATCGTGAAAGGATCGGCCGAGTAAAAGGAGCTTTTTTCATACCCTCGACAATGCGTTATTGTTCGCAGTTTGTAAAGACCGCCGCGAAACAATGCTTCGTCGTTTTTCTTGTAAATAACTTTTCGCTTGATTAAAATAGCTTTCGCGTAATGAAGTTTATATCTCGAAAAAGCTTCTTCTTGTCCGCGCGCTATGAAATTTAATATTACTTCTTGATCGCGAGCAAAGAGCTTGCATCCTCCTCATTTTCACGCCGTTTTATAAAGCTTTACGAATGTTTGAAACGCCTGCCATGACATAAAGATCTCTGTATGTTCTTTTCGAAAACTAGAACTCTGCTCGTATTCGAATTACAATTATTATTCTCGAAAAAAAAAATATGCGCGATTTCTCGCGCTCATTAAAATTTCCCGCCATTGAATTCGCAGGTTCAAAAATGAGCGGGAAAAGGAGCTTTAATTCAGTTGCGAGGCTGTTGCGATGATAAGAATCCGACGGTATAGAGCGGCGCAGTTGTATCTGAAAGCCTTTCAGATGTATCTCTGTGAATCTGTTTCAATTTGTAGGATTGAGTTGGTTTGAAAGACGACACTATACCGCCTGCGCAGTAGTTGTTTTAATTAGGAGATTAAGACATGCTACGTTTACTCTATTGAATACAGAATTACTGAAAAAGTGAAATCTTGAAGCAAAAATATTCAGAGCCATATTCACGCACGATTTCCCATCGATTTCCTCGGTAAAAGCCGCTTAATATCTTCCTCCTCCGAAATTTCGCACTTTGTTCGCCGCAAGCTGTTTTCTTCGAGGCAAAAAGCTCTCGTGGGCGGCTATATTGTAAATACAGTGCATACGTTCGTATGAATGCGGATGATTTCGAAACTTGATTCGGAGCCTCGTACGAGCATACATAATTCCTTCCGTTTTATCATACGGTCCGTTTTCATTTCGTCCGGATTTTGAAATGCAAGTCCGAGCTTTTCATTCGCTGCGTTATATGATCCTGAATGACGGTATTGTGAGGGACTTTTTGAATGGCTACTACCATCATATACTAGCATCTTTTTTGTGGGTCAATTAAGAGTAGTGCATTTTTTTTTCAACAATGAAACTATGAATGAACCTTTTGACAAAAAAAAAACATACGTGAAAGCCAACGACGACCCAAAATAGGAGGAAACAAACGAGAGACATTTTCGACAAAGCGGAGGTAAAGTATTGTCGCGTTGAACTCGATCAGGGCCAAAGGAAATCGCAATTTTTCCCTACTCCGCACTATATTCATGGAAGTAGGGGGTGACTCGTAGTTCAGTTCACTCTCTCACGACAGCCGTCGACGTTTGATTGCGTCGATTTGAAAGGCCATTCAGCCGCGAGTCGCGTATACTGAATGGCTATACGGCTGACCCGGCAAATCGATCGGAAGTCCACTAATTTAGTCATTTTCTGGCTGCTTTTTTATCCGGATCGATCGCCATGTGTCGGGCTTATCTTTAGAGTTTGCCGTATTATGTGCGTTTCGTGGCTTTGAGTTGACTTTGTAAAAGCGCTGGATCTATTATTAAACTTTTTTTTTTAAATTAAGGGGGTTCTATAATTCTTCTATTATCTACGAAACTGTTTTACCGATCGTACGCCGAATATAATTGAATTTATTATGGAAAATGCTAAACTTGCTTTTTGTAATGTTTTAATGGACTACTGTATGTAATATTGTACCAGTCAATAACATTATAACGAGAAGGGCAAGTGAGTATTTAGGATTAGCGAAAATGCAAGTAACTTCTCTGTCGGTATTGTCTATACAGGAAATTCGAATTTTCAATTGGCTTCGGGAGCCCCTTAAAGTATTAAAACTATTTAAGAACTTCAAGTTTGGTCAGACAATCCTCCAGTAATATCTCGATAATCCAAAAGCGTCTCTATCTTACGCAAAGAAATTCTCTCGAAACATTTACGAATCCAGAGTCGTTAGAAAACTAAATCCCTTGCTATACAGTTTAATCCTCCACTGCAGTAGCGTTCGAAAGCGACTGTAGCTCAGTAATCAAGTGACAAACAATTGAACATCTCTCCTGGTACAGATCTATATATACACACCTAAAGCAGAGAGAAACGAGAGAAAGAAAGTCTCTCACTAACGAACGGTCAGCCGGCGAGAGAAGATAAAAAGAAGGGAAAATCCTTCCAACAAATTTCCGTACACCCGATCCTAAGTAAGGAAAATCCACGTCGGCTAATTCAATGGACAGATCTCCCTTTCTCTTCTTATCAAAAGGCCGAAGGATAGCTTCGGGCTATCGCCATTATTAAATGACCATTAAGAAAGAAGGATCTCTTCATCGATCCGCACCTGGGCTCTCTTTTCTCGAGGCGGATGAAAAGCCTGAGGCTGCTTTTCAAAGGATATGACTTACGAGAAGCGAATGTCACTTTGTACATATATTTTTTCTTCTTCTTTCGCGGAATTAATTTTCTGTCCCGTTTTATATTCTTCTCCCGAAAGCTACAGCGGGATGGAAAAACTAATACGGAAACGTCGCCGTAAAGATTTCCAAGGGTAGATGGGCTAAGTCAACCGTGGAACTAGTTACCGGCTGCAACTGGGCTTCCAAGGATATATACTCATAGAGATAGGATCTAATTTATGGCGGCCGAGCCTCGTTGTCATTGAAATGAATCCCCGAAATTTCCATCCAGATACTATATACAGTACTTGAAGCTCCATTGGACGAAACATTTTCACAATAGGAACGATGTGAATAATCTTCCACGTTTCGAAGTTTAATAACTCGTCTCAGTATCATTCCTAATTTTTCCTCGATCTAACGAAATCGATACCGTAGGTAAAAATCCACAAACCTCTGATCGAAGGGAACGATGGCCAGGAGGTTATCGAGGCTATTACGTCCAAGATCTCGTGGTGGCAGGAAGCGTCTTTCGTCGATGTCAGGTTGTGGTGTCTCCTCAGAGAAGAACAGCTCGTCCGGGATGGAAGTATCGTTGGTGTCTCTGGAGGAGAACGGCGACGACGGGTCGTAGTAGTAATGGTCGTCGCCGTCGTTGTTGGGCAGGAAGGGCTGAGGATTTGGTGGGTAAACGATGAGAACCACTGAGCTTGGGATTCGGGATTCCTGCATTGTGTCCAGCTCGACGAGCGTCCGGGAGAGAAGACCTCCTTCCATCGGTAGGCACACGACTATTGCTGTGGACAGATTGATTTTTTATGAGTTTGAGAAAAGATTTGTATCTATTTAAATTAGTGTAGTAGTTATAGACACCGATTTATTCGATGTCGAAAATCACATTTTCTACGAGAATTAATGTTCGCTTTGAAACGTAAATTTCGAACTTAGACGTTAGCAACGAAAACTATCGTTAAATTGTTTCTTATAATAATTGTAAAATTATTCTTGCTTATATAGTTTTCGCATAGTCCGTTCACGCGTTATAATTTAAATATTGAAAATAAAAATAAAACGTTATACCATTTGACAGCGAATAATTTAAATTTTGTTCTATATAATTTTAATAAAGTTCTAGGAATGCGTTTCTCGGTAGAAATATTTGAGGACTAAGTAATAACTCATTCTTTATTCGCCGAATGGAATTTTTCGGTGAGAGAGAAATTCATTCTTGCATCTATTATAGATGCAAACGCATTTCTCAAGTAACTGTTTAGTATGCATAAGAAAGTGCTGAATTTTTAAAACGAGAAGAAGTGCTTATCGATGTTGTAGCGAGCGCGTACTTTTTTATTTTTCGTACTTTGCATTTTACAGGGAATATGAAAAAAAAAAAAGAAAAATACAGAAAGTTATCGTTTTTGGCGTAACTTTGAGCGCATAGCTTATATCGAGTAATATGAAATGTGCTGTAAAGTAATTTCCACTCTTTTCATCTATACATTATAATTCAGTAATGTTTATAGACATTGACAGCAATTTTAACGCAACCACATATATTTAGAAAGTAGGTTATCACACTATAATAATAAGAAAAGTGAACGATAACGTCAATATCTTTTTCAAAAGTTGACAGATCAAAATATACATCAAGTTGTAAAAATCTTTTATCATTTTACTAATGTCGAGATGAGATGATTCCGCTCTCTAAAATCTCATTCTATCGTCGTCTAGCACCAAAATTCTATCCCCTATACACAAAAATCACTCGTTTTCACCGTAAACACGATCGAACCGCCAACAGCAGCAGTCTCCCGAAAAAAAGCTTCAATCTCCCGGTAAAAATACATCCCGCTCGAACCATACCGTCAACGAAATTTCAATCCACGAGATGCTAACATTTTCAATTTCCAATTCGATCTCGACTCGAAAAATATCCTTATATACACTTCTATTATAGAGAGAAAAAATACAAGAGAGACACAGCCGTTGCTGTCAGGGATGACCTTGAAAATGACAAGCTCGCGGATTAAGGGAGGAAATTATGCATTCGAGGTCGGGTTACGTGGAGCTGTGTTTCGTTTACGCAACAGCGCTCTATATACAATGCTAAGGCGCAGAGTTGTCTCTCTCTCTCGATCGGCGGCACTGCTCTGCAATGTAATCTAGCAAATTCAATTTTGCCTCGTGTCGCGGCTGTCTCTCTTGCGATACTATAATATGGTTCTCATTGTGCCTAGTTATGTTGTAAGCTGATGTGGAGTGGAGTGTGTATTTGCTGTCTAAATAGAGGGAATATCAATATGAGATATATATATGTGGGAGGAATTACGGAGGAGTTGGATTTTAGAGATCGATTTGAGATTTGCTTAGCTTAATTTGAGTGTATACTATCGTATGATATAGATCAAATCGAAATAATGCTTATAAAATGTCCAAGTTTAGCTAATTAATTTTTAATTTTACAATTGATTTTATTTTTCAGCTATATCAAACGTTTTTTGTCTTAATTAAATTTTAGTAATAAATTACTCTCACTAAACGTTAAAAAACAAAGCAGAAAAAAACATTCCATCAACTCAACACTCCGTCCGTCTAATTGCGTAATGTGTGCGCAGTGTCACTCTCCCCGAGAAAAACAGCAGCAGTGGTGGTATTAGCATAGCCCGAAATCCACCCTCTCGTTACATAACGTGTCGCGCACTTTAAATCCCGGAAGTCCAAACAGGCAACACACACTGCCGAATCCGTCACTCACTCTCTCACCCCCTGTAGTTCGTAAACATTTGCCCACAAGGCAAAACAGACAGCCGTACATAAATCTCCCGGTATACATGTCTACGTATTGTATATATACACACATACGCACCATATGACGAAATCTATGAAAAAAATGGACCTTTTGTTTATTTTGTTTTATTATACCTATGCTATTCAAAATGAAGAAAAACGTCGGTGAACAATGAAAATTGCTCGTACAGGAGATTTTTGTAGAATTTTATTTTAATTTGAAAGTTTCTTTTCCTACTTTGATTTTCTTTTATGAAAAATATTTTTAGACTTTTAGCAATACACCTACAAAAAAATGTTCTACATTCAGTTTCCATTGTTTATCAACGTTTTTTTTTTCATTTTACAAACAATTTTTCGCCACCCCCTAAAGTGCATTTTTGCGGATTTTAGCGTATACGAAGGCATCAGAAGCCTCTCTTTCGTCCAAGGTGGGTATTTACAGAGCGAATTATAGCGGGTGGAATTCAGTGCACGCCGGACGTCATAAGGCATGCACGTTATACTGCTGCATATCAAGAGAGAGAGAGAAATGCAGCTTAAATCATTCGGACATGTGTATATATATAATTCAGCAGAGCTTGATTCGCCCGAGTCGAGACTAATATATCGAGTGACTCGAGATATAGTTTATTAGTATAGCCATGTGTTTAATGTTGCTTGTAAATGTTGGAACGTTGCCTAATTAGGAAAACTTTTTGGCTCTCGCAATGGACTACCAACAGGAATGTTGTCCAAAAAATTGCGAATAAACTTTATTCGTATATAAATAACTGCAGGTCGTGCGAAAATACCGCTGAGTTAGATTCAAAATTATACGCGCGCTCCTATAGCTTTGCGTGTGTATATAATTATATCCCCGAAACTTTCATGCAACGTCATGTTCCAAAACACAGCTCAAATACCTTCGAGTTAGCTCGAATTAAACAGACCGAATTCAGATGTAATGAAAGGAAAGGCTTTAAAAAAACGTTTTCTTACATGTTCTCTCTCGATAGGGGGATTAAGTCTCAAAGGGAGCAACAAGTTTGACGACTGGCGTTGAATTAAAAATAACGGCTGAGCTATGTGTAATGCGAATAGCATCGCATTAGCAAACTTTTTTTAAAGTTATTTTAAAGCTCTGTGAGCTTGAAAAACTGCGCAACGTATTTCTCGATTATTTTTATTGGCTATGCGCGGAATTTTAAAAGTAGAATTTTTATGGAAAAGCTCATTTTTGCTTATATAATACAAGTATTATGAAGAGCTCGCACGTTAGGTATATAATATATACGTATGTGTGTGTGTGTGCGCGAGACAAATAGTATGCAAAGCTCGAACTTTCTAAAACCCGGCCGCCTTTCTTGGGAGAAAGTTGCGAGAAGTGCAGCGGAGCTTTAATATGAGATAAGGTATGCAAAATTGGGGGTAGCACACTTATTTTGCATCAAGTATAGAATGTGCGGTGAGAAGTACGTGCATATAATAGAACGCTTCTCATACTTTTGAAATTATCATGTACCTTACTCAAAAGGAGAAAGAGGCAATTTTAGATCTAGTTATATTATACTCGCTTTAATCGTCAAACAAAATTATTCAAATTATAACTTATGTTGCTGAATGAATTTTGTCCTCTTTCTACTGCACGTAAAATAAATAAAAATATCGAAACAAAGGTAACACTCACCTCGGCAGGGTATAGCTCTCAGCGGCCTCAAAGCCGCCCGAATCTGTCTCGGGTTGGCATTGTGTGGCAGTACCGCGTGATGCCGTGGAATTATGCCGATACTGCGAAGACCTGCGATCACCGACCTGTCCAGACTTGACCAGGCTGCCTTGTCTGTAATTTTAAGCAAATTTTACAGTTTACCCTATATCTACACGGTTTGGAGTTTCAGACGTGATTGGTATTCTTGGTTGGCTTTTTTTTTGCTGAGGAATGATAAATGAGAAGCCTCGCGAGAATCCAAGTTAGAAAAGCACAGCTTTTAAGCTCGAATACGAACGTAAAACGAAACTCGTCAAAATCCCAACTTAGAGACTGAGACGCGGGGAAATATCGCAGTGTCGTTAGCGACTCGACGTTTTAGGCGGAATAATGACACCGGAATGTACTCGTTAAGGAAATGCTCTGAAATCCGGGCGCGCTAATTACGTTTTCAAATTGCTCGCTATGCTGAATTTCGATTTTAACGAACGAGTGCACTTAAAATTTTGCTGTAAACTTTGAGATTGTCTAAAGTGATGAAGACGTGCTTTTTTTGAAAAGTATTCTAGTCAAATCGCTCGAGTCAAATATTAAAGACTTTTCCTATATATTTTCTTACAATAAACTTGCGCTGGTGTGTGAGTGTAACGATTTTATTGAGAGCAAAGCGGATAAGAAATTGAACTACTTTCGCAATTGTATTAGGTGGTCAAGGATATGTGCTGCGAAGCAGGTTTTACTATTATGTATACGAAAAGTTCGCGAGCTTTTATTTGAAGTTTGCGGTGTGCAGTGTTCCATTTTACTAAAATGTAAACTACTCTTTCGCCGTATCATGAGGAAGTTGATGTTACATCTCTCGAAATGTTCTTAACTTTACACAACTGTTACGACAACTAATTAACCGTGTCATTTCTAAAAATGCTTCTATATTACAAAAACGAAATTTCTCTTTTTTTGCAAGAAAGCATGTCTGGCAGGATTAACGTACCCAGAAATGATTCGGCAATGTACAGCAAAAAATGTATAAAAGTTGTATATGAGGTTCAGAAAAAAAATGTGTCTCTCCACTTCTTCGAAAAAAATTAAACGAAAACAGGTATAACTAGGTACAACAGCTATCGCCTGTAAGAATCTAAAAAAAATCTACAAAACTTTATATAAAGATACCAACTTGTGACAGAAATGACATAAAGCGTCTTACAGACAGAAGGTGACACGCGAATTTCGTAAAATTAGTGGGCAAAAGCCAACACAGAGGAAAATTGAAAAGAAGGCCGGACAATAGACGGCCCATCGAGACTTACCGACGCCAATCACGGATACGGACTTCCATCGGAAGTGCAGGAAAACCTCGGCGAGTGCTCGGCCTAGGACCACAGGCGACGGCGACAGCCTCACCACAGACGACAATTTCCTATCCTCCTCCGTTCGCTGTCGGCAGAGAAAAAGAGCAATTTGTACGTGTTAGAGTTTGCTTGAAGGTCGCCGATGCGACACGGGATATAATGAGTCCTACTTTTTTTTTGGATGTCTGCTACTGCTTTGTGGATCGATCGTAGTATTTCTAGTTTATATACTTTGTTTTATTCCCATATAGACACATGTCAGCAAATATTTGTATCTCGGAAATCCACGACGCGTGCGAGATTTACGTAAGTTTATGCACAGCAGCAGCCGCACAGAAGTAGCTTACGTAATTTTGCATAATAATAATAATAATGATATCCGGCTTGATTGCGACAGATTAAGCCATTTGACATGCAAATTCTCGTTTCTCATCAGCGAGAAAATTCATTCCACGTGTGTGTGTGTGTGTGTGTGTGTGTGTGTCTACCAAAATTCCAACAGAGAAAATAAGATAGCTCCAAGTTACTTCAGTAGACTCGTGTATCTTACAGCCCTTTTTTTATAGTGGAGCAAGAAAAGCTCCGAAACGTTCCAACATTAATCAGTCTCATTCTCCGAGCTTGCGTTATACGCGAGCTTTACTCGCAAATTGCTCGGGGAGGCGTGGGGAGCTGTGTTTCTCGTCGCAAATTATACGGATTTTTCGCGCGCGCGCGCAGTATTTCGCGCCGGCCTGTGTTACGGGGCATTTATCGCGCTTAATGGGCTTTCGAGAAACGCTTCTATACCTATATCCTTTTTCTCTCGACGTGTGCAAGTTCCTCTTTTTTTCAATTAGCCCAACCTCGCCAAAGTGGCTTGTTCTCTTTGTGTGGATGTATATCCGTGTGGACGAAAAAGTTTTTGATGATTATTAAGGTTTAGTGTATAGTATCGTAGTTACATCAAACGATTTTACTAAACTTTAGTAATTTTTTGTAAATGAATTTTACGTTTCGATATTAAAGACGGAATTAAAGTTTAAAGACACACGCATTAATTTAATATACGTATATATAGCATTGGAAATATTATATAGTCCATCAAATACTGCGCCTATAAACTCTAGGCGTTCTATACGGCGGCGTATAAAATTTTACAACACGATATACCATCCCGAGTCTTTAGTATACAGTCGTCAAAGTGAAACCAGTACAACTCGAATATGTATGTCGGCATATCAATCGCGCACAGGTACTCCACGAATCAAACTTCCACGACACCTTCTATCAAAGCAAAGTTTTCCCAAAAATATTCGTCCGTCTTCAGAAGCAATTTACTCTGGCTCACAAAACACCAGCCCCGTCGATTGTCGAAAAAAGGGGGTGTCTCAACGTGCTTGGTCACGCTTTGGCTATTTTCCGGGGGTGGGTTACATAGAGAGGGAAATAAAAAAATCGTGTTCGCCGCAACGCTTGGAGAAGTCACAGGATTTTCTGCTACTCTGTGTAGTCTTTTATTTTTACGGCTTTTCGAAAAGGATATGTAAAAGTCGAGGACGAGCTTTACATATAACACGCGGGACTTTTAAATCTCCAATTATCTTTTATATTTTCGCAATAAAAGTACACGGCGTGAGTTGTGCTATATAGGGATCGAGATGGTTTATTGAATTTTTTTTCGCGTACAGTTACTGTACGTATATTCGAGTGAGATATAATAAAAGAAGAAACACGTCAGCTTTGAATTTCCAGTGATCGATCTCGTTATACTTCCTCACAGACAATAAGTCCGTAATTATAAAAGCTCGATCGAAGCTCGAGATTATCAATCCTCTATATAATGGAACACATTGTTGCTCTCGTAACAACAGGCTTGATTCTGTATAGTGTATACTTCTTTTTTTTTGCTCGAGGAAAAACAAGAAGAGAAAATAATTGCTACACGGCGATTGTTACTCGGCCGGTCGGAAGAAAAGAAAAGCTAATCGCATTACACGTTGGCGAATCGCTTTCTTGTCACGCAGCAAGCACTCGGCCCACTCACGGCCTTGTTCTACGTTGTCTTGCTACGCCGTGTGGAATAAAATCCGTTTATCTGGCCGCAGCAAGCAATTTGAAGCTCGTCTAATCACTCTTGTATTCTCATTTGTTTTTTACTCGGGACTTTGTGTTTTTCGCGAAGTGATGTTTTTATCTTATTTTGCGATACTATTATTTAATTATGATATTGTTATGTTAAAATGTAATTTTAAAAAAATCTACAGAGAATAATACAGTATGCACATACTGTTAATAAATAGTTCGACATTCGAAGCAGATCCTTTCGCTTCACATCACACTGCAGCCCTCTAATACATAAATGCAATTACCTAAAGCTTTCAAATGCGCGCCAAAAGCAGAGATAGTTCAAATGAGTTTCACATCGCGGTGCATATATACGAGCTTAAAATTGCCGGTTACAGAACCTGTTGTCTACATCGTTATGTTATAGAGTTTCGGAAATTCAAGTTAGTACAGAACTATTAAGAGATTAACGAGCAGAAAATAATTTTCGCCAAAAAGAAAAATCAAAAGCTGTGCAATTTAGTGCGAAATCACATTGCCGAGGAGTTATTCATTTCGTCGGAGTATAGGGCCGACAAAGTCCCGTAGCGAATAATGAATTTTCGAAACTTGCAACAGCTTGGTCGGAAAAAAAAACAAGAATCGAAAAAGCTCTACTCTCGCATGAAAATGCGTGGCGCGTTCTCGATTGTTCGTCGATGGAAAAAATTTTTTTTTTATCGGCGCGAGGAAGTGTCTTCTATACCACGCTGGTGGGGAAAAAAGGTAAATAATATCGATCGGCTGGAAATCTGTCCGATGAATTTCCGAGCAATAGACTCTATTTTACTCAATTATTCATGGGCGAATGAGTTTTTATTATTTTTTAATATTTCGTTATAAAAGGAATAGCTGTGCACGTCGACTCGTCTCTATATCAATTTGAACGATAAATAATTATATAGAATAATAACAACTTTCTCGTCAGGTGCTGCAGCCTTGCATAAATCGACTATATAATCAGAGTCGAACTATTGCCACGTCCGTATTATTGCCTCTCTCTGCTCCGGAGCTTGAAATATATCGAGTTTCAGGAGTATATAATATATAGGTATCTTTAATCTCTAAGCGAGATCTTCCGCTCACACGTACCATCGATCTTGGAATAATTTTGAAATTCGCGCCGAGAGCTTGGACGCATTGGAAGTTCTATAATGCCAAGCGAATTTATATATATGTATAGTTATCTCTCTCGTGTATAGGTATATATATAGAAAGCCACGCGGGAAATTTCGCGCATTCGCGGAGCCCATTTAAATGGAAATTTGGTCAAGCACACGCACGTGTCCTTTCATTTATTCTCTTTCTTTCTATCCTTTTTTTCATCTCTCTTTTTGTTTTTTTTTTGAGACGAAGCAAAGTAAATCATGAGTTATGGACAAGGTTGACCGATGGAGCTTTTGGACAGTTTTTTCACCCATTGTTGAGGCTTTATTGGAATACCTTTTTTTTTGTTCGAGCTTTTAAGCATTCATCTTATACTTAATGGTTATTGTTGTACTTTTTTCGGTTAAGAAATGACAGGGTTGAGGTATAATACGGCGAAAGTAATGGGCAGCTTGCGCGAGTAAAATATTGTTTTTGTAAGACCATATACCTTTGGACTGGAAAAAAAGAACAATATGGGGCAAATGGAAGGGTTCTGGAGTATTATATATAGAGGAAAAGCCGCAGTGTGTTACAGTAAAATATCATGCATATAGCGAAAGAAACCGTACGCAAACCCTCATAATTAAAAGTTGATCTCGATTTCTAATTGAGATGATAAAACAAATGAAAAAGTTTTTCTGTTTTTCATTTTCTTCTACATTTTTTAAATTTCTTGTTTTTACGACCTAATAAGGCACCAAAAGTTTGCTACCAAAAGTTTCCGTGTAAACATAAATATATTTTTCATTTATATTTTCAATTTAAAATATAATATTTACATAGAAGCAATATTCTACATCTTTCCTTAAAAGATACCCCCATCCAAAAGCATCAAGCCCCTACTTTAGTGCCATATCTCGAACTCGATCTCGAGAGCACAAGAATTACGTTCTATCAGCGCATTCGTCAAAAAAAATTGATATTAGCGTTTCACGAATTTCGGTATAAAGAAACAGCTTCTCTCGGGTAAAGGAATGTTTATTGGCGAACAGAAATCATTCCCGGCATAAATCAGCGGAATAGAAACACTATACAGTCTAATATACGGCCTTTTTTCGATAATACGCCGACGTGAGTGTCGACGGATAAAAGGCCGGAGCTAATAAAAAAAAAGTTCGCTTTGTTCGTCTATAAAGCTCTTTGCGAATTCCCCGGTGATCTCCGCGAGGGTTAAGTCACTTTCCAGAGATCTATGTACATTTTTTTAGGGGGAATTTCGTATCTCGAAAGGAATAATATCTCTCGAGCTTTTGTTGAGAAAATAACTTTGGATATTGGCCTGCGTAATTTACGACTGTATATATTATGATGTGACTTCAAAAATATTTTTTTCAGTCTGATACTATACTAATATATACAGTCAAGTGTATAGGCTTGATCCACTACTAGACAGGAAGTGATAAACGAGTCTTTGTGTCAGGCTGTTCTTCCTTGTTTGTATAGATCAGTTTCTCCCCCTTTTCTTTCTGTTTTTTTATTCTGGACGGAGATGTAATTTTCACGGATATCATAAAGTGCGAGATGATATGCGTGTCGGGACAAACGTGAGCTTGTATTAAATAAAGTATGCGTTTAGTAGGCAGTATATTTTCGGCTGTTTTCTTTTTCGCTGACATCACACGAGAGATGCTTATCTGACGTGGAAGAATGTATGAATTTCTGTATTTTTCTCGGTTATTGTGTAAGCGGCAAAATTTTGTTTTCTTTTTCATCGTCTCTTCTCGCTATACGCAATTCTGGTAATGGCTGTTTCGTTAATCGAATTTTCAAAAGCTCGAAATATACAGACGTCAAGTCGATTCTGGCGTATTGACAGCAGATACATCTCGTCGTGTCTATGACGAAGAAACGCAGAGGATCGACAAAAGATCGAAGTTATACATTCGTTTGCGCAACGGATAGCCGAGAAGCATTTGCTCCGGGGAATAATAGGATATAAACGCGAATGAAAACAACGGGTAGTTGAGGGAGAGGAAATGGAAATACTACGAGAGAGAGAGAAGAGATAAAAGCGAGTATTTTTCGGTTTCGTGATCTCTGCGCGAATTAGAATAATGGGATTATATACGGCGTGAGTTTATTGAAGGATATGCAGTTAAAAGTAATCTGCGAATTACGGAGTTTGATGCGAGAGGTATAATATTTCGCTCGGTAAATTGGAGCCTACGCCGTTAAGGTACCTCTTGACCCATTTTCCTGGGGGAGGAAGATAAAAAATAATTTCATATTCTATAGACGTATTTAAGTTGAAAACGAGTTGAATTATTTATTCAAATTTTATTAAAACCTGCTCTTCTCACTGCGATTTCTCTAAGAAGGTAAAACATTTTATTCGAGAAAAAAAATGCGATAAAAATCATGAAAAACATTCGACGAAATCGTGATATATCCATCCTTGCAGGATATCACACTGCAGCATTGCTGTCGAGATTAACTCGCCAAGTCGGCTCCCCTCCATCCATCTATCCACAGCATCAGTCGTCCAGGGAATAAGTAGGTCACACAGCAGTCCGAACTGCCAACTGACTTATCGGTGTGTGTTCGCGCAACGTCTTGTTCATTATCGCCGTTTGCTCGGCCGGTAAATAAATTATAGCTCCTGCATTCGTTCAATTAATTTCTACCCTCGTGTGCAGGTGTCCCTCTTGAACTTTTTTTCTCATTGTAGAAGGTGGTGGTGCGTATATTATTGGCTTGTTTATTGATTAGTGTGAGATTCTTTGGGTTATTGAATTTATTATTTACAATGTTTACAACGTCGTCGTCGATTTCATTGTTTCTCGTAATTGGAAAGTTTCGGAAAAAAAGTTAATAAAATCTTTCCGATCGTTGCAATTATCTGTAATGGTATATACAGCCCGTCGAATTAAAAGTTTACCGATAATTGCGCGAACGTGTCCATCAAAAAGTACACGTTCTCTTATTCGAGCTTATATTGCCAAAGTTGCAAGAAACGCAGTGAAAAGTTCAATTACTGGCTTGTTCGATATCGAGGACAGATTGCATTTGATTAAACGCAACACACGCAATATATATTAGCTTCTGCATCAGCTGTTCAATTTTGAGCGTTGCAGTACTTTTTCGTTGAATTTCGACACAGTTTTACAATTGCGTTTTTTTTTTTTAATTTTTCATTAGATTAACACGACTTTCAGACTACCTCGCGCTTTTCTCTCGGTTTAAGCCTACGATCAATCAATGAGGTACACCCTACGCTTTTCATTCATTTAACGGAGAATTGCCCAATCGACCTATACGAAGGTCTATCGACTTTTTATTTAACCTTCATTTATTAAAGGTTCTGCGCCGTCGACGACAAGCGTTTTATTGTCTCTGCGCATCCGTCGATTTTTTTCACCTACTTTTTTATTTGTGAGTGTAGTCAATTTTGATTGCAAAAAAATATAATGTATAGATGATCTGATCAATTTCAACAACTCAGGCGGTTATACGAATTAAAATTACATTAATTATAGAAGAATTTATCTATTATTATAGAAGAAATTAAAAGTTTAGATTAAAAAGCCATAAGCTTAAAATTTTGTCGACTCCCGAGATAATAACGGAATATCTACACTCGCAGTAATTTACACGGACATTTATTTGAATGATGGATCGTCACTCACAGATTTACATCGACACAATAAATATCGCATTAGCCCTACTATCATTCCTTTTTTTTACCTCGAGTATTTAAATTCTCTCCAATAACTCGCTTAACATTCATCTCGCCATATACACACACACGAGAGCGCCGTTAGCGTTACTAATGTTTTATGACTTTCTTTTCGGTCCCCCGAGCGATTCACAAAAACGCGCTTCCCGCACGTGCTCCCGAGGTATCATCCAGCAGTGCCACGTGACGCCCACACTATATATATATATTTTTTTTTCTTTCGAAAATTCCCTTGGAAAGTATGTCGGTCGTTTCCATATATGATACCGAGTTGTTTTTTTGCTGCGTTTTCTTTTCACGCACGAAGCAGCGGATTGTGAAGTTTTTATGACTTTTCGAGGACTTTTCCGCTGCCGGATGATGGAATATCTAAGTGCTTGGCATGAGTGACTTGACTGGTAATTGTATCCGATGCTACTCCGTTGAGGATTTTCGCTTTCAGAGTAGCTGGATGTTTTTTTCCCTTTTCGCTGGCATCAGGGGGATATATCGGTATATAGAAACTACGGAGAGCTAATAGAGTTATGTGCGTGATGCTCGTGGAAATGTTGTATGGAACATTCGTGTAACGAGAATTTCATATCGAGAGCTTTTATTCGTTATATACGTCGAGAAGAATTCGCAACAATATAGAGTCTGGAGAATTCAAAAATTTCTATAGCTTGACGTATTTTTATTTTGAATATGTACGTGCCTTCAAAATCTAAGAAAGCAAAAAAACTTTTTCAATTTTACACAGCGCGATATTTTTTTACCTCCCTCTCGTTAAATTTCTCGCTGCAATTTTCGCTGTCGAAGCAACCTCGGCATAATCCCTCAACTCTTTAGAAATATTTTCGATTCATCACACCGACAACGATGATCCCACATTCCTCCGCCTTAAAAAAAAAATCTATAATCAAATCTCTATACTTATCACAACCGCGTGACTCAGCAGATCATCCTCCCGGGAACTCACTACACTATATAAAAAAATAAATCCGTCATAAATACAGAATCTCTATCCATACGTTGACCAGTAAATCAACAGCACTTTTACTTTTGAAAGATAGAGAAATCACCGCATAATTCAGAGAGCCTCTACACTCCCACGCGCAAAAAAAAGAGCCGATGCGAGAGATGAAGAGTCTTTCGAACTTCCACCCGCATCTCTTTTTTTTCTTCCTCTCTCTCTCTCTCTCTTTCGCTGAATCGAGGTAATAACACTCGAAACGCCCCTGCACTTTTGCGATTACTGATAGCGCGTGTGCGTATATATACATCGAGTATGTGGATATTACGCGCCGGCGTTTTTATTTATCGTAACTGCGGCATTTATTATCGTTCCGATTATTTATTATCTGCGGAATTTCTGCGAGAGCAGTGTGTTGTCTTTTGGACTGAATTTTTTGATAAATACATGGATTAATATAGATGAAAAATATAATTCGTAAATAGCATCAGCCTCAGGTCACAAAATCCATCTCAGTTCGACGGTATACCTATCTCTCGTTTTTTCACTCCTACAATGTCGTTTTGCGTCGCTGCTCATGCGCGACTCGTAAAAGGGCTAAATTGCCGCAATCACGGAAATGGCCTGGTAAGAGACGCCGACGCCGACTACGTCTTATAGTAGTATATACGCGACGGTTTGAGAGGGGAAAAAACTTTTTCACGCGCGCGTGCATATCCGCTCGTTTTTCCGGCTCGTTTGACACGTGTCACGTTTCGTTTGAGCCGAGAGGGGGATGTATAGTACACAGGCGCGTGTAGTTTCGGCAACTAATTGCGTGGAGATACTTTATTTATTTTTATCGACTTGAGCTGGTTAATTTTTCCCTTGGAAGAGTAGTTTGGCTTGTAGACGTCGATTTTATTTAAAGTCGACAGGATTTATTATATTTTATTTAAATGGGAGTTTAATAATTCTTATATAGACTTCGTGTATTAATCATCTGGGATTTGAAAGGCGAAGTTTAATACGACTTCTTTAGATACATATATACTTTATGCAGTAAATCCGCATTATAAAGTCCTCTTATCGAAATTCAATTCCGAAGAGTATACGCGGGCCCTTAAAATTCTATCCGTCGATTTTTTCAATATACTCCTATACCTTCTCCCCGAGGAAAGCTCAGTGGGTTTTATAAGAAATGCCAAGGGAGCGCAATTCACAAGTTAGTTTTTTTTTTAATTTTCTCGGATGACGTGAGATGAGTTTCGACGAAGTTTCGCGCCAAGTTTTTCGGAAGAAAAGTTAGGTGAAAAGTGTATAATGGTGTAAAAAGTGCTGCTTGCGGCCACCGCAAATAAGCTTTACGTCCGACTATACCTAAACAATTACACAACTGCAGCAACAAAAAATTAATCTTAATCTAACTTTATTTACACAAGGCCTATACTTCGTTACATCAAACAAACCTTCTCGCATCGTTATATCAAGACACAAAGCTTTATAATCGAAAGCTCTCTCCTATAAAAAGCTCTAATTGAATTTCCACGAAAATTCGCAGTACGAGTATAGTGTATATATACAGTCACGCGATCATGACAACGACGTTTACAGCTGGGCGTGATGAAAAGCTCGACTACGTGCGCGCAGCCGCTCGGCCTTTTTGCACGATAAGGGAAAACGTCGGGGTGGTGAGCTGACGCACGTCGGCGCGCCAGGAATTCGATTTGACGGGGCAACGGCGGTGAACGAATTTACGTGGGCGGCTGTTCTCTGGTCCATCCTCTCTTTCGCTGAAATTTCCGGGACGCCGACTATATTCCGAAAGAGAGAAGTGCTCTGCTCCGGGAGAATCTCTACTGAGTAAAGACACGTGTAAATATGCGATACGAGCGAATGAAAGCACACGCGATTTTCGGATGGATTAGTTGATGAGGATGTACATACACATCACGTGAGTGCTGATGGAGAACGATGTGCGGATTTGTGATGGCTTGATTGTGGATGTGATAGTTTTGTTAACTTTTCGGTGATGTATGTGCTGTATGTTTTATAAATATTTTACTACAACCCTCGTTAATGTAGTTGCCCCAAAACATAAAAGAGTGAAAAATCGATTTATGAATGTTGCCGCGTCATCAATTTTTTTAACGTCATTCGTACAGGGATTTTATATTTAAATTGGACCACTCGATGTCCATTGCATCGGGTATTTACGTAACGGAAAGATCGAGTCGGATTTAATTTGCGTTTCATCTAATGAAATGGCCGGAGATACACAAGATGAATGGATTCGAAAGCTGAGCTTTTCAGTTTGCAGCATCGAGATTTGAATATAAAGAAAAAACGATGACGAGCATTCGGAGTCTCCGATTTCGTTCGTTCTGCAGGAAAGTGCCATTACGGAGATATTAAACGGGAGTCTATTTGAGTTTTTCGCTCGGGATTTTTCAGAAATTTAAAAATGTTTTCCTAATTTTATGCTCTAATTATACAAATTTCGTATAAACATACGGTTTTATAAACTTTATAATTAGACCTGTTATAGCTGCCTTTGAAGATGTCAAACGCAAAGTTTATACAAATTATACGATACTAACGAGACGTGTGCGCTCGGAATTAAAAAATCAAAACAACCACGCGTACTTCAGGCAAATATATCGCAGAATTGAAAGAAAATATTTGAACGCGCCATATAAACCCGCTTCGCCTAACGTCAACTTGCACGACATCTTTCGTGTTTTTATAGAAGAAAGAAAAATATTTACAATAGTAACGGATGAACTTTCCTGGAATCTCAATAAGCCTTGCGCAGCTTTATTCCCGCTTCTCGGAAACCATTTCAGTTTCTCAGAACACCACGAATTATAATTTGAGAGATTATCTCGTGAGTAGTTTGCCACGTGCCTATCTTTTTGGAAAAAGAAATAATTCCATTGAATATCCATATTTGCCTGAAAAGAACCAATTCCATCGAACATCGTTCGCCACGTGTCTTCACTCCATCATTTAAAAATATCTTCGTCAATGCCAAACTGAAGCATCACTCAAACCAACTAAAAAAAAACTTGCAAACAACTTCACGCATATACCCAGCCAAAAAAGCTCGTCAAAGCATAGTCATTCTCCCGCCACGAATTTTCCCCTCGACAGTATAGCATTTCACCTAGACTATTCCTTCCGGTTCGTTTTTCCGCAAGCTCGCACACATACAGACGAAATAATAAGACACACTGACCACGGAATTTCACTCGCATGTCGTGCGCAAATTTCTGGGTCACTCTCGCGGCGAGACAAAGTCGTTTTTTTTCCAGCAGAGCTTTCAGCTCGAAAGCTTCCCCCTTTTGTTGCGCGCGCGCATTTCAAAAAACGTAGTTAAGCGTGAACAGGGTGTGTGTGCAGCTATCGCTTGGCTCTGGTTTTAAAAGTAAACGCTGGTTTAGCGCGAGTGGGCTGTCGGAGATAAAAAAAATTGTTGCTGGGAATGAGGGCTGCTGCTTTTTTTTAGGACAGGAACATTTTACGCGCGTTTCCAGAAGAGCTTGTTTCCTGTTTAAGCTTTAAAATTTAATTATTGCGAATTCTTAGCTGAAGTAACTTGGAACCTCTTACGTATACGCGTCTGACCATATACTTATATTACTACTTTGTACACTAAACCTCTTATTTTTTTCTTCAAAAATATACGCTTAACGATAAAGTGTATAAAATAGATTATAGATCCTACTAACCTGAGGGCAGGTCCACGTGATGAGTGACTTGTTCCACAAGTGGGCCAGTTTGGCGGCGACCTCGCAGGTGTTGTAGTCGAGCTGTGCGACCAACGCCTTCGTCGTTTTTTGGCTCAAGGCTTGTACTAAAGCTTCCAGGCCCCACGAGCGTGCCTCGCAAGTCTCTGAAAAGGTTCCAAAGAAAAAGACGAGTCAATTGCGGTCGGCATTGAGAACTTGAACTTTAATTGCTCTCGTTACCCCAGAGTTGATGTATCGCGTATGAGAATAACCTCATCCGCAATGGGCGTGTACTTTTTTGGTGAATGGATTTTTCGTGACCGATTAAAAAAAAACGGCGGATGTAGCGAGAGCTTTTTTTAGGAGTATATTTATATTCGAAATGTCGATAAAATACCTCGATGCGTTGTATTATCCGTACAGGTAGTAAAAAAATTTCTATATATACGATCCATTCTCGAGTTTACGCTGCAAGCATTGCTCCCTTGGGGAACAAAGTTGCATGCGTTTCATAAACGTTATATATACTTTTATTTTCTCTTAAAGTGAAAACGCAGTGGAAAGTTTGATTGCTCTACTCGAAGCTGTAAAAGCGAGCACAAAAAGCTGGTGTTTAAGACAAAAGCTTTTAATATTTTTCTCCCTTTCCTTTTTTCCTATAAAACTTTTTCTTTTTCAAAGTAAGCTATATTCCGTCGTCAGATAAACGAAACAATAATTCTCCAAGAATAATAACGCGATTTTCAAGTCTTTAGCTTACAGCCTCACACAAAAGCTTATTATATAAATGCAGCAGAATACAATAAAATAATTTTCAATAGAACCCCTAAGACCATCCATTCAATCTCGCTCAACCTTCAAAAACCCGCGAAAACTCCAGTTCAAAATCCCCCACTAAATCTCGAAAATCCGTCGCTTTTTTCCACGCTCGATTCCAGGTCGCGCGCGTTTTCTTCCTCGAGCATCAGTAAACGTGTCGCGAGCCGTCAAAGTTAAAACTAGTTTTTCGAGAGGATTAGCGTCGAGCTTAATTAGCGGATCTTCTAGAGGGCACGTGACAAGTGACGAAGCTCCGAGGAGGAAGGGAAAACGTATAGTCGACCGGGCATTACACGAACGAGCTGAGACTTGCTTTTTGACTTGATGCTACGACGTGCTTTGCTCTGAGGATCGTTGGTTTTAATCTGCGACTCGACGTAGACGGTTTTGAGAGTGTTTTTTATTTAGTACAGAGAGAAACGTTTTTAATTTAAACAAAATAATTATTTATAGTGAGCAAGCTCGAAAATTCCATCCATTACAGAAGTGAAAATAGTCCGGGGCTCATAAAGTAACGCACTTTGACACATATTAAACGAGTAGTAGGACTGTAGATCAAGTCGGACACTTAATACGCAGGGGACCGCTCAAACATTATTAGATATAGCGTTATAACGTTTTTCTCATATTTTATGGCATCGAAAAATAGGATGAAAAAAGAAGAAACTGGGTCAAATCGGACATCCTTTCCTTGACATCAACTTTATGCGATATTTCAATCGAACAAGTAGGTATTATTCTACACTGGACTATAAATATGCACTAGACACATCGCGTTACACCGGGTATAACTTTCTAATAATAAGAACGAAATTTTTCGCGAAAACAGCCGCGCAACGAGGAAAATCATCCGGCAACTACCGCCAATCACAATCAGAATGAAAATTGCGAAGAGCCTCGTTAAAAATCGTCATATTCGCTGCGGGAAGCAAGACGCAGAACTAATCAAGTCGGCGATTCAGCTGCGGAGACCCGAAGCTCTTTCTCATTATGCGGTGATTTTCGGCGGCCTGAGCTGATGAGAAGTTCCTCGAAAATCCAACGACTTTCTAACTGATTCTCATTACCGTTAAAACAACCACTCGTATATATAATACCGCTTAATGAGATTGTGGATATATATATAGGACGGTTGGAAGTAAGCTTGCACGCACGATGTTTTGGTAAGTTGATTTTTTTTTCTGGATATTCTGTTTCACGAAATCCAGCTGGGAATATAACCGACTGGTTCCGATTCGCTTTTTACGAGAAAGTTTTATTTTGTCACGATTGGATTGTAAAATTTAGATTTCTCGCGCGACTGTAAAAGGTCCTGTATAAAGTGGATACTTTTCTTGCTGGGGAGTGAAAAATATGGTGAAGGAAATACGTGATGCAGAAAGTAATTATTTATTATTTTTCCTATAATAACCTTTACTGCTTTATGTAACTGTGAATTTTCACAGAGACTCAACAATTATGAATATTACGCAAGTGCTGCCAAGTATATTCATAATTGAAATTAGGGAAGATCAGTCGAGTGAATGATTTTGTTAAGCGTCGTTGTGTAATGCACGAATAAGACGCTGGGTTATAACGTATAAGCTGATTTTCCATTACTTGTGCCGGATTGAATTATTGGTTTATTTTTAAATTTATTTTAATTAATTACTACTCTGAGACATATGACAGTGGAATGTAAAATTATAGTGTAGTTTTACATGAAGCGCAACAACGTCGCAGGATATAATGAATTTCAACTCTAGCAGCTTTTATATCGAGGCTCTTTTTACCGCGAGACGTATCATTCTCTGATGTATTTTTTCTTTTGTGTGCCGGGGAACAATAATGCGTGCAGTATATATTACTCTGCGCTTCTTCCATTCTTTCTTCTGATGGAGTAAAAAAGAAACTAAAATCTGAATGTACTGAGACCATAAAAAATTGGTGAAAGGATTTATGCCGAGCAAGAATTTTGTACTTATCGCTTAATAATGTGCTTATATTATTATGTACCAATATTTCATTATTTTGAATTCTGGTTGGAATATTAAATAGAACATCATAGAACTGGTGAAGAAATATAAATGTGTGCAAAATACATACATCGATGTGGAAAGAGCGAGTTAAAAAGAAAACGTAATAGTAGTTTTTTCACATCTGAAAAATAGACACGATTTACACCCGAGAAGACGAGAAAAAACAACGAAAACCCTGCTAAAATTTCGTAGAAAATTAAGCATTCCACATCACAGAGGATAAACTTGCAAAAAACACACTCGAAAATCCATATTTATACCTTACTCGGTATTTTCAGATACCTCGTCGGCTTGAGTGCACTCTCTCCTCAAAGAAAAGAGGAAAAAAAATCTAGAGCCTCGCGTGCTCTTTTTTTTATTTCGCGTCATATTTTTACGCGGGTCCATCGACTGAGCGAAGCGAGAGCGAGAATTTACGATTTGCGTCCAAAGCAGCTGCGTGAAATTGCACTCGCGAGCTTCCAGAACAGAAAGAGTGGAAGAGGGAGAGATGCAGCCGTTGGTTTATATACGTTGGGTAGTCGGGATTTTACGGAAAAAAGAATACTCTCTCTCTCTCTTACTCTTTTCGTTCGGATATATATATGCGATGTTTTTCTGTGTCGTTTGCTGTTCTTCTCGCACTTGCTTTCTCTTTGTACTTTGGACTTGTTTTTACAGGTTTATATTTTATTTCGAAGGCTAGCTTCCAAGTTATCAAAAGAATATTTAGTCGAGCTTGTAATGTAATCGTTAGATATGCATTACAGACATATTTTGCTGAGGGTGTAAGTAATTTATTGGCAAAACTTTTGCTCGAAAGCAAAATAATGTTCGACATCGAAAACGCATCACGCATTATATGTCTGTTTAACATAAGACGCATACGTTACTATACATTAGAATCCCAAAAACTTGGAAATACAGTCATATCAAACAACGGATCTCACAGTGTAGGTAAACTTCTCGATGCAGAGGATAGAAATATACGAGAATGGAACGGCAAACATCCGAGACTTTGATAGGAGAAATTGACAAATGCACACTCATAACTTCCAATCTAACTATTCCAATCAATCAATTCTTCTCTTTCAATAAACTTCAGCTTCTCATATTTTCCCTGGCTTGTATTTTTATCAATCTCTTCTTTTGCTCTCTCTCTCTCTCTGCATCCCTCCTATATTTGTTTATCGATTTCTGCCAGTCTCACTCACTCTCGCACTTTTACGATCGAATTCAAACACGCGGACTAGTCTCTGTGTATAACGGGATTTAATTTGGACAAAATGCTTGGATTCAATTGCGGCTGCCGGCGGCAGTTGGATCGTGCCTTTTTCGTATAGTTTTTTTTTTTTTTTACGTCGGCCGGTTTTTTCTCGCATATGGGCTGGAATACAAGAATAGTGGATACCTGCGAGTCTTTGGAATTGAAAAGCGAAAAATTGGTGTCCCGGCTCGCGTGTTAGATTTCGTGTGTAGGTGTATACGAAAGCGAGGAATAGCTGTCTCAAACAAATGGAGCCTGCAAAAAATTTACGAGCAGAGTCATATTTCTGTCTAGTTTATTTCGATCTTCATTTAATTTGTGTAGTTTGTTGTCAGTTTATAATTACGTACTCAATTTTAATGCAAATATACTTAAATTGCGTTTAGGCTTTGTAAGTATGGCTGATTTACATTGACTTTATTTACGCCTGCTTGTTTTATCTCGTTTCTGTTTGAAACGAATTTTTTTATTCTGTTTATTTCCCTCTTTTCATGCGTATCCGCTTCCATTGCAAACAAACCCCGTGTTCTCTCGTATTTTCTTTTTCAACTGTTTTTTTTTCACTTGTCTACGTCGCTCCTTTGACATTTTTTAGTAATTACTTTCATGTTGTGTAATATAAAGCATGTGTAATAGAAAAGAATACACTAAAAAATTATAACGTACTGTTTCATGGAATTGAAAATATTCTATTAACTTTTTTGTTTTTCTAAAGCATTCTTTACACATTTTTCTTGGGGGATGCGCTATCGACATGCATTTTCCTTTACAAATTACATTTCCAATTTTTTCCTCTTTCTTAGACATTTTTGCTCCTTATATTTTTCTTATGAAAATAAACTATTTAAAACTACATTCTCAAAAACCCAAAAAGTTATTACAATAATTATACAAACCAAACTTCTAAATGTGTTATTTTAGCCACAACAAGACTACGGAATAGTATTTCCTTTCCGCGCCTATCGAATCGCCTATATAGTATCGTTTTCGTTTTCTTTAACGTTTTCTGTGTGCGCTCGGAGGTATACTGTGTCTGTTGTCTCGACACTATTTGCATCTGGGAAATACCTTTTAAAGATCGTGAATCGCTGAATACTTTTCTCCCTAAATCGATAATGTATACCAACCATACGTTTGCAGCTATTATTGTAAAAATGACTAGACAAACAGAACAAAAAGTATTCAATAATCTTCGTTTGTTTTTATTGACCAGAACAGAATAATCAAAGGTCATCAACAACTTAATATTCCGTCGTCATTAGGAAGCGTAAAACGATTAAAATCCTTTTGAATGTTGGAAAATGTACGAGGTCGTTTAATTGCTCGGAAAAAGGCCGGCAATATACTTTTTTCTTCTTAATAATTTTTCTTCACTTTAACGTCTTCCAGCTAAGCGCGATGGTTGCGCGCGTTTAAATGTAGCGCGAACGCCTGGCACAGCCACAGCGAACTGCATAATGCAAGCGGTACAACGGCTGGCCGCAATTTCCGGGACTGCCTCGTTTCCTCCTCCCCCCTCCCCCTTGCCTCTTGGGTCTCGAACTTTAATTATCAAATAGACACAGTAGGCGAAGTCGCAGTTTATTATGCTCGCCGGTATTTGCATAATTCCGAGGACTTTATCGCGAGCTGATGGACTCGCTGTAAATTTCTTAGCGAGTCTTGTGTTTTTTTGTTGCACTTAGGGTGCTGTATTAATAAAATGCTTTTAGAGAAGAATGAAAAGAATTATTATCGATTTTTTCGTATGCCACATTATTACTGATGCGTTTGTTGTATTTTTTATTCAACGAAATCACTAAGTATTCTTCGTTATGATGTCGAATGTAGTTTTACTGAGAGATCCAAATATAAAAGATGATAATTATATCAACTCACCGGCTTTGGGCACCATACCAATGGCAGATGTGTAGCCGCGTTGAAGTTCTCGCAGTAACTCCGTACTGTTTAGTTCTCCGTCGCACTGCTCTCGCAGGAAAACGACAATTCTGGGACTCGTGATGGCAGCCTGAGGTATCGGTCCGGACGTCGTTGTGGTACCAGCAGCGGCGGCGGCGGCCGTCGCGCTCGGCTTTTGACTGTAGCCGAGCCGCGAGAGCCCGGCGAAAAGGACGAGCAGGAGCCACCACCAGCGCTGGTGCAACCAGCACCGGGCCATGGGCCCTGCGAACTCCTCTCACCACCGTTTTTCTTCTGAAAATCAGGAAAAATAATTTTATTGGTGAATTTTTCTTAATGGAAATTTAAGGGGGTCCGGAACCCCCTTTTATTAACTTTCAAACTGTTTTATCGACTGTGTCTACTGAATAACTGCGTTTATACGTAAATTATGCTAAAAGGAAATTCACTTGTGCTCTATTATCTATAATGACGTTATAGACTGTTGTACAAAGTTTGAATGGAGCCTAATATAAATAAATTGGAATAAAACCCTCCCTATTTCACGGTCGATAAAACAGTTTCGGAGATAACGGGAAGACTATAGGGACTCTTTAACGCTTGAAATAAATACGGTAAAAATAAAATTTGAATCCATATACCTCGCACTCGAAGAAAGAAATAGAGCGTACGAAATAGTTGGCAAAATTGAAAGCATTTTATATTAATCCTTGAAGCGTCATCGAATTCTTCAAATACTTGCGAACTTTTCCGAGGCCTTGGATTGTGCAAAGTAAAACATTCCGGCAAGAATTCGTACACTCTCCTAAGTAAATTCTATTTTTAGAAAAATCGCAAAAGTTTTCTGTAAATTCCCTTAATTGAGGCGTTAAATATAAGGATACAAGCGAGCAATAAACAAACTATGCAAATATCGGTTAATTCCAGACCTTATCCCTCTTCAGAATATATACGTAAAGAAAAACAAACGAAGCTAATTAAAATGTAAAACAGTCTCCAAATAATTATCGATGCAAACAGCTTCGCATTGTTAAATACCCGACTAAAAACCTTCCTTTTATAATTATTTTAACATTAAATTCAGTTCCATTCAAAAACTCAGACCGCGCATTTGAAAATAAAACTCATACCGAGAACTGCCACATCTGCAATCTCTCCTTCAAAAAACAACTCCAATAATAATAATCCCGCGATCCTCAAACAATAACACTAAAAACCAGAGGAAATCCTCACCTCTTAATATCCGGCGTCCGGCAAAGTACGATCAGCCGCTGGTCGACGGCTGCGATCTGCGTCTCCTCATCTCCCGTCTCCGTAGCTTGCTTTTATCCACTTTCCCAGAATAATATACTTATACCCTCGTATATATTTTCTCGATTCTCCTGTTCAGAGTGTCGTCCGACAGCTCGACGTCAGCGCGAGAGTCCTGCTTCGCGCTATTTCCATGTCGCGCGAGCTGCTGCTGCTGCTGCTGCTCTTGACGATATCACTTTGCTGCTGAACGAGCTTGTAGTTTTTGCTGTCGCGGCCTCGTCATCACTGGCTCGTCGGATTTCGACGCTTGTTGCGGTTCTGGAACAAACAAGGACGTTGGAGGATTTAGTATATAATACAGGCTTTTTTTTAAATATTGTTAAATTGTGTCTGGAAGTTTTACACGTTCGATGCTATTTACTTTCTACTGCTGCGAGGGGTGTTGATAATATTATCGCTCGGAATTTTGCTGCTCTTAAACGGCGTTAAGCTTCATTATCGGAAATTCATTAGAGAGTGTCGGAAATAATTCAATATCGCCTTATACTTAATTTCCAGCTGATAAAAGTTAAGTAAAATTTCTCTGATACAATTACTACTTCTTCCATCGACTCAGGCAACAATAAATATTGCTCCTTCTTTTTAATCAATTCGTTCGAAAATTTTTGTAAAGCAAACGCATCGACAAGTATAATACTCGAAAGCGCATTAGGTTTGCCGCGCAAAAAAAGCCACAGAACAGGCCAATTCAATTGTCCGCGTTGCAGCGAGTCGGAGAGCAACGTCGGCCGTTCCCCAAATGAACTTAACCTCTGGCCAAACGTTGACGTGCGCTTAATCGCATTCTCCATCAACGCTGTGTAGCACAATGGAGCGTATAAGGTAATTCAATGCCGGCTACATAGACGTATTATTTCTCCGCAGGTGCGTGTGCCTATATATAAACATCGTAATTCTCGGAAGAACTGACGAAAACAAGCATTACTATACGTGTCTTGATAATATAACGTAGATATAAATATGAAGAAAGTGAAGGATATATAAGAAGGGTAACTTAATATCCGAGTCCTATATGTATACGTATATAGAGGCCGCACATCCCTGCGAGGTAACCGGCGTTTAATTGCGTTAATTAGCCGTAATAAGTTGTCGAGGTCATAGTGTCCTCTCGCTCTCTCTCTCTATGGCGATGGCATTAATCGGCGCCGATGTCGTTGTGGCTGCACCGAGTTTCCGCTTCCGGAGAGACCGTCGACTCTTTCGAGGTGTATAGGGTGGATGTGCGCGCACGAGGAGAGTATTAGAGAGGGTCTTTAGTGCTTGGTGGATATTCTGCGTTGGTCTAGCTCTCTGCACTATCGGTTTATGGGCGTTAGAAGATTGGAGTTATTCTGGAGGACATTATATTCTCCGAGTGCTTGGGTTATTGCGCAGTCGGGATTTAATGAGGTGAGTATGAGGGTTATTATATTTGTTGCTTGGTTATTATATGGTTCCTTGATTGAGGTATGAAATTCTTAGCAGTTTATGTATACCTGTGTTTTGAGAACCGAAAGATTAGAAATGTTTTCTTTATTACGTCGAGTTGGCTGGTTCGCGCTTTTAGACTATTCTGCGGTGTTGATGAAATTGCTTACTGCAAGTCCGGACGTAGGGAAAGTTGAAATGCGTGTTTTAATGCTTAAAATCGTCCTGGATTTTAACGAAATTGAAATCTCTTGAGAGTAAATTCTGAATTAAAGTCATATTAATAAATTTTTCTAACGTGTAATTCCTGTCTAGTTATTCATTTAATTGATATCTCAAAGAGACTCGTGATAAGACTAGTTATATTTTAACAACTTTTCAGAGTCATATTTTTAGTTAAGAAAAAAAAAACTGTGAAAAACTACGATTTCTATTCAATTTTATTATATTTCTCGCTCTCGTCTCTCAGAATTAGGTCACCCACTGCCTCGAGCTAAAGAGAAAAATATCATTCATATCAAATATCCAGCTGTACATTGATCATCGTGGAATAAAAAAAATTGTAATACAGTAATTCGATACAAGGTACTATACCATTTCTTGCATTAATAACGATGCTGACATTTTTTTTCCAAACTCACGTATACGACACATTTCTGTAAACAATTTGATAAAAAGTTGATAATAATAATATAATTCGATACGAATAAGATTTCATACAGGTATATTATAAAACACGAAGCAACTGTAAACAGAGAAAATTATGCAAGAACGCACAGCGATCGACCCAATAAATTAAACTCGTTTGTATAATCATTTATCAATTTGTGAATCAATCCAGCGATAACGCAATAATTCGCCATATACTGCCGTTACACCGAAGCGATATCTCGCATCGGTTCGATAAATAACGCGATATAATTGCCAAAATCCAAATGATCAGTCGCGTATGAATACACACTACATATACCTATACATATATCCGTATACCCGCTTGAATTTTACGGCCAAACAAATACCGCGAACAAGTGTCCGCGAGCGCGCGCGCGTGCATTTCATAATTAATTATCGATCGCTGAATTCGCGCCGAAATTCCGGATGTCTGATTCTAACAAGTCGAGCGTGAAAAAGAGGAATTTTACTCTCTTTCATCCTGTTTACTGTTCTCGATCGAACGTCCAGGATGACAATACGATTTGAAAAGATTGCGATGCATCGTTGAGTGTTACCAGCAATTCGTGATTATTGATTGTTGGAAACTTTCTTTTTCTTTCTCTCACTCTCGATTGTCTTGCTTTTTTCGAGCAGATGTATAATTGGACGAATCGCGCGCTTTACTTGAGAGACGCTTTCGGTTTTATACGAGTTCGATTGAATTTCGCCGCGACATGTTCCGTATTTTGATAGACAGTAGCTTGATTTTCAAACGTATATATCATCACTTCCTACGAAGACTACAAATCAAATTTTTTGCTGTTGTTTGTTTGTAAGGAAATCGGCAAAAAACTGACGATATAATGATACACTATGCGATGCGAAGCTTTCAGTAGTATAGGAACACTAAGGTCAGACAATCCTGAAAACAAAATCGCTGTACTCGCGAATGAAAAATAATCTTCCGGCTATAATAATATACAACAGTTCACCTTATCCAGCAGAAATGCAAGGTTGCGTAGGCGTTTCCATTCTCAGGCGGGCCGATATAATTGATGGAAAAAATCCCGAGGTAAGTCACGACGGGGAGCTTAGGTAAACGATCGCGGCCTATAATATAAAGAGCTTCGTCTTGGCGACGACGATTTATTAGCCGCGAGACTCGCTAAGTGACAAGCTCTCGGTAAATAATGAAGCAGAGGACAGTTAATGTGTGCGCGAAAGCTGCCCTGGGAATTTGCCACCGGGAGTTCTTTTCTTACGCTCTTTTTTTTCTGTCGCTTCCGCTTTTTATTACGAGAGGAAAGCTCGCTGCAAGACAGTATAGAGCTTTATATACACTCGAAGGAGGCTTTGTGCGAGTTTAATTAGCGTATGCTCGCGGAGAAAAGTTTTGCTCCCTGTGTGTGAGCTTTTTTTCTGTCTCGATTTATTATTTAGCCGCAGCTCTCTCTCTCTCTCTCTCTCTGTGTAATGCGTTTTTTGCGACGATGCTCATTTATTGTGCGTCTCAAGGTCACTCATGTGTGTGTGTGTGATAAAACTACGCCTGTAATCTGACAGCTGATTATTTTTGCTGAAAGAAAACTGTTTACTTCTTCGTTATCTCTATATTCAAGATGTTGAGAGGAATTAAGCTCTCGATCGAAAAGCTCGTCCGAATTATCGTAATTCGCGCAAAAAACCACACGACGAAGAGCATCCGAATGGCGAACATTACGTCGAGTAAAAGGTGTTCGTTAATTAATTATCGAAATTGCTCTCGCGGGATGCATTACAAAACACGACTGCATTGTTTTTCCGAACGCTTTGTCCGGCTCATGCGGCCGATTGTTTTTAATTAGCGAACTGACCCACTTTAATTCCATCTGCCACGAGCTCATTTTGCATTCAAGCCAACGCGACATGTGTAATCGTTGTGTTTCAACGATTTTCCTTTAATTCGATGTGTGTGTGTATGTCTCGGTGTATGTATTATAATTCTATCATGAGATCGTTGGCACGTGGCGGTTTTAAAATTTGAACTGAGTTTAGCGGAGCTTGCAGCTTGCAGTGTGTTTTGCTCACGTATATCGATTGATGGGCAGTTTTTGACAGCCGAGCGAAAGTGAATATAATGTTTATATGAATGATAAAAATACGCGATCGTCTAGAGACCCGTAGAGTTTAAGCTGTGGGGAAAGCCCACTCCAAAAGTCTGTTTTCTTTTACGGCTACTATACTAAAACTTAACGCTACTAATACAGCTGATTCCGCATTCTCGTACACCGTCAGGGTGGCAGGTCTTTGTTCTCCGTGTAGAAAGCGAAGAACGAAGGGCCAGAAAGAAGCGCCGACTCACCAGCCAACCTCCTCCTTCTCCTTATATATACCCGGGAAATAATTTTCCACTCGAGGAAGCCTAAATCGCGCCAGCATTGCGACAACGGCTCATCGCCCTAAGGGTCATATATAAAGCGGAAGAAGAAACTCGCGGAAGAAAAACGTGGCTTCCGGCTGGACAGGACGTAATTGAGAAGATAGTGGCGCTGCGCTCAATTTACGAGAGGTTATTGCGCCCGGGTAAATATGTTTGCCGGAGCTTAATCGTTTTTGCTGCTACTTTTTTGTCATTGTCCAGAGCGGTGACTGTGACACTTTGATCGAGAGCTTTATTGCTTTTGATTGATCGATGATTTTCTTTGCGTTGTCAACAAATAACGATTAATTTTGATGCAAATAACTTTACTTCTAGAATAAAGCTCATCGGAATCTCTTTTGAAAAGAAAAACGTGTCCCTCATTGGGACGAAGAAGAAAAAAAAGATAATCTGCTATGTATAGCAAGGCTAAAAATTCCTCGAGATTCACCGTCTGATCTGGAAACAAAAGGTTCCTAAATCCCGCTCATCTCCACTGAGCTCTTGGAGCTTTAGCAAAGTCGAGAGAGAGAGAGAGAGACTCTCCTCGGAATCACTTTTGATAGCCGCGTTAGGGAATATGTTTGGTCTAAAAATTATAACGCTAGAATAAAGCTCGAATTCCAGTGGACGAGTATCGTTGTTTTGTCTGGCAAAAAACGAGAGTGAATCTTAGCAAATGAATCGTCCTCTTCAGAAGAGCTATAATAACTACTCCGGGATTACCAGCGACTATTTTTTTTTTGTATACATCCCCCTCTTATCGTCTCTTCGCATTGTCGCCCTCATACATACGAATCAGCCATATCTCTTCTCTCTATCTTCGTCTTCTTTTTTCCGCGCGCTTTTTCCACTTCTATTTACTTAGCCGAGAGGCGTATATTTATTTCCCTTAATGCTTTTTTCCGCGTAAGCTCTGGGAGGCGACCGAAAATTGAAACGAGAACAAATGCGGCGTGTTTTGTGTGTGTGTGTCTCTTGTGCTGAGCCACGAGCAATCTACTGAAATTAGATGAAGCTCTCGGAGCTTACTTCGAGATTGCAAGTGTTGATACGTCTCGTGATTGTAATATTTTTCAGAACTCTGGTGAATTGTTTTGTTGAATAAATGAAAAAATTTGAATTCTAAAGTTTGCATTAACTTCTCTGTTATGTAGGTCACTACCCCTTGAAAATAAGAAAATGTTTCGAACGAAGACGAATTTGATTTTGGGATATTGAAATATGATCAGCTTTCTTTCGACTCCAACTTTGTGATTTGACTTTTCGGAAGTCCGAGGCGATTCGAATGTGAGATTCGAGATTTGAAATTCGAGTGCGGGAACAAACAAATAAAAAACTTACGACGATATTCGGATACCATAACAATTCGCCAACTTTTTCATTTAATTGCGTATGCTCTTTTAAAAAGTTTGTTTTCGAGCCAAGTCGAACGTTTAGCTTGCGAAAATCGATATTCGCTTTTAAGACTTTCACGTAATTTCTTTTATTTTTTTTTTCTTCAAATCTATTCAAGCCTCAGACGTATTGTGTGTTTCCAGAGCAAAGAAATCAATATCAAAACCGTATAGTTACGCACACAGGTTTCAAAAAAGGTCTACACCATAGGTAAACCGATACGTATTTACATACATATATACATACCTCTTCCAAATACAAAAGCAAGTTTCCATCCAAAATCTCAAACTAGCTTCCTCTCAAAAACAATTAGAGCGCAAAAGCTCTCTTATTTACATTTTCCCTGTTTCACGCACACAATTCCAAATCCCAGAGCTTTCACTGGCCACCTGAATCCTCGCTCTCAAAGTGGTGAATAATAAAATTTCAGTCCGAGCTGCGCGCACGCAAATAAGATCCCAACGTACGAGCAACTCGTCCGACAAAAGCTCGTACGTATATACATATACACACGAATTTCGTCTGGCGCGAATTCAATGGCTGCATGGCCTCGTGCCCTTTAGCTATATATATATATATACACACACATACACAGAGTAGACCGGACGAATTCCAAGCTGCTCAAAGAGACCTTCGCTGTACTCGAAAATCCTCTCGAGGACAGTTCGAAGGAGCGAGAGACTATAGTTGCTGAAGATGGAAGAGTGAAAATCAGGAGAGAATTGTATATATATATGCGAGAGCTTTCGATTGCCGCTTGGTATTAATGAGAAGTGTTTTAAAACGAGTGAAATCAAATGATGAAATTTTACGATACTTTTTGAGTATACCTATAAAGAAATCACATATCGAAAGCAGTGTAAGCTACTATTCGAAAAAAGCGCGGTTAAACTGCAGTTTCCCGAGAATCTTCACCCCTTATTTCCCGTCGACGCACCATATAAACGTTCCTCTCAATGAAAACTTCTCTCCTTTCCTAAAGCGGAAAACTAAAACTATTACTCGCATTATAGTCCCTCAGGCTTTGCAAGAAGCAGAGATTAATTCAGGGAAAAAAGCTTTCCCGGCGCGAAAAACTTTTCCTTTCGCTGTACATCTGTTAACGGAAAGCAGCTGCATCGCGTCCTTGATTATCGCTCGGCGCAAAACAGCTATATAACGGACGTGTTTTCCACTGGAGTATCGAGGATTTCTTGCAGAAGATTCGAAGCTGGTGCTTGATGGACCGTTAACTGGTTATAAATGTTGGAGTAGCTTTATTGAAAGATTGAGATGCTTGTCGCTTTTAGCCTGAAGCTCGGATAATTTTGAACTTAAAATATTTTATACCTATACCTTAAGGTTCTGAACTTTTCAAGTTCAATGATAACATACCGAAAAAATTTTTTCGTATAATTCAACGAAAGCTCTGATACGTCAAACGAAGCATTAAACCTACTTGCTTATTTAAGAATTTTCCCAGAGCTTGAACAGTCATACTTTATTACTCAGCCACGTTGTCGACCGCTTAGACCCATTATTTAATTCCCCGCTTTTAATTACGATCAAGCATCAAAGGCCAAATATCTCGTCGTTGTCCTGTCTACTTGGAAATCAGCTGAAATTATTTCTCAGACGAGTTTATCCGGGAAAATCTTTCGTAAAAGCGCCCGCTTAATTGTCTTTCTGCTGAGTCCGTATTACGTGTTAATTAATCTAACTTGAGACCCCCGGCCAAAGCTAGAGAAGGAGAGAAAATTTCTCCGCGAGAGTCTCGGATTGCGGAATAACTTGCGCTGTGTACAAACTTCTTTCTGATAAGCGTGTCCGCCCTACTTTGGGAATTTACTGGGTGAAGTTTATCCCTCTTTATATATATATGTATAAGCTCGGTCACTGCGTTTGAAAATTATTCTTATTGAGACTGCTGTTGTGATATGCTTGTATATACACTTGTAAAATGTCGAATAAACGAAGATCTTTTGTCGTATGTATGAGTGACAGTTTCAATAGATGATAAACCCGGCAGTTATACCAGCATAGGTCCAAAAAAGGCAGTTTTGGCATAGGTGGCATATCGCTGTGTACGCGTAGATAATGACGAGGGCGTAGGAAAGCGTCTATGCGCCACCTATAGTCGCTAATCAGAAAACCAGAATGTTCGAGCTGTGAGGGCAAGGCCAGTCCAAAACTGCTTGGCGCCACTACGAACTACATTCAATTCCGTATAGTCGAGCACCGATAGTGTTGACGGATTTTTGTTCTATTATAGTGGAGTGGACGACTTTTTGTTTTTAGCTAAGCTTTTACAGCGAAAAATGTGATTCATTTATTATTAGTTTGATGAAAGTCGCTTTGAAAATTAATTATGTAGAAAATGATATTTTTATATTTAGAATTTCAACCATTTTTTAACGAAAAGTATTAGTTGTATAAGTATTTTTATTCAAAGGATCCAAATACCACTTCTCTGTTGTTTATTTCGGGACGTTCCAAAATGTCGAGGGACTCTCGAGAATCTCGAGACGGTGATGTCATACATCCCGAGGCTTCAACGGATTACAACATTGTCTACAATAATTCTCAAGATTATTTACACCAGAATTTTGTCTATATAACGATAACGTGCTGTGTTAGAGGCGAATAATACCTGTAATCTCGCTAAATCGCTAATCTAAAGAATTTATGATAGAAATATAATTTCCATTATAATTTATCATAATAAAAATAGCAGGAAGTAATGCATATTTTTCGTTCGAATTACGTATAAATAGGTCACGTATACCCATAACGCACGTATTAAAACAAAAAAATTAATTCAAACTGTGTATAGTATTATAATATTCAACGTAATTATACAGAGCGCAAATACGAGTTTAAATTTCTCTCGTTTTTCGGCTCTCGAGTAAAATTCAACATACTTGTTATTATTATCATTATTACCCGCAAAAAAGTCTCTAAAATATAAACGAAAAAATAATAAATACCGATTTATCACTTCGATTCTTCAACATTCGCGCGCGTAGTCTCGAGTGTCTCTCGAAGCTCGTATACGCGCACAGAGACACTAGACGTCCTCTGACGAAAGAAAAAAGAAAATGCTCTCGAGTAACTCTAAAGAGCAGCACCTGCGGCGACTGGCTTTGTCCAAAGCTGCAGTTCTTCGGCTCTGAAACTAGCTAATTCGCAGTTGGCCCTTTGGGCTCTTCTGTGTATCGTTAATGTTTTTTCCCTGGCGTCTAGTGGCTCTGATACTCGACGAGCTTGATGGCTTTGAGGGCTGCGGGCGAATGTTTCGCGGCGTTAGAACTCTGGTAATTATGCGCTGCTCTATAGCGTGGTTTTAGAGGAAGGAGAGGTGTTTTGTAATAGTTTATTGTCGCTTGGAGTTTTAGTTGTTGTGCAGTTTAATTTTGGATGATTATATTTTGTTATTAAATTATCGTTCATATATACGCGGTGACGTTATTGTTGAATGTATAATGAAGTGGAAACGGTGGATTACGTTGTGGAAATGTCAAAAGCGTTGGTGATGTTTAGGTATATCGTGGTTGAATACTTTTGGAAAAATTAATTATCTTCGTGTACTTTATACATTTTTCATGAGGAAATTCATAAAAATCGTTTCATCATCGCACGTACTTCGCGACATCAAGATCATGCGCTTTCAAACGCCTCAACTTGACTTTGGTTTTTACTTTGTGTTTCTGCCTTATACACTCAATATACTTGACCTGGATTTGGAACACTCCATATTTTTCAGATAAAAACTGGAGAGATAATGAGAGTCAATAGCTTGACATTGAACTGATATTTTTATAATTTAAGGAGATAGTGTGTACGTTTGGTGTAGATGTATTATACTCAAATATTACATTACATTGCCGGACTGTATGAAACAATTCATGGGATTTACAAACTATTTCATATTAAACTTAACTATGTAGAACTTGTAAATACAATATCCTGGCTTCTATTATATATTACTGTGAAGAAGAAATGTAATGGTAACTTTACTTAAGAATGATATCTGATGATACATTTGCACATAATTCATAATTGATTTCGTGAAAAGCGATTTTCGTAAATAATCATAGTTTGGAATTTTTTACAATTCATAACTACACAGATTGTGACATTGTTGAAAAGTTGAACGTAAAATTAATTAAGTGAATTGATTTCGATTCTAATAATCCTGTATTAAAAGCACTTTTGTCAAGAAAATTAATTTTAGCTTTCATCGTAATATACGGCGACATTATATTATATTATCATTTGTTATACATGCGCACCAGATAACATCAGCGCAGTAATTCATTGAAATTAGCTTGCAAGCGTCGCATATCATCACGCGCAAGGAGATTATTATTATTTTAAATTACCATAAAAATCCGTTATAAAATATTTTTTAAAAATCAATCGTTTCAACGCAACTTTTCTGCTACTCTATAAAACCCAACACAATTCCAAAGACATAATAAGCCATAAATGCCAGATATCGACTCGCTCGGGTAAAAGTCGCGAAACGTCGAAAATCCCAGCAGTGGAGCCTCAGGCGAATGTAAATTACGCTCTTTAATCTAGCCTTAATGGAAAACTGCGTTGCGCCTCGGCCGACGTCACGCAGTTTTTCTCTCTAGGCCGTTAAAACAACGTATAAACCGTGTGCTTACATACACATTTTTTCTCGTTTACTTCTCGCTCACACCTGTGTATATATATATATATGTGTATAACGCAGACGAGATACTTAGTTTTAGCCGGAGGGTGATATAAATTACGCTTCTCGGGTAATGGAGGGTAGCACTATACGCGTTGTCTTATTTTCGAGATGCTTCATTTCGCCGAGTTTTGATATTACGGCGAGGGTTATATTATAGCGCGGCTGTATCGCAAATTTTACATTTAGGCTTTGTTACTTGCAAATTGCTGTAATTTTATACGATAATCTGTCAACCTTTGAGTCTGATAAGTTAAAGGAGCTTAAATTTAGAGAGACGAAGAGTACAGTTGCATGAGCGCCCCAAGTATAAAGCAGATCCAAAAAGACAGTTCTGGCATATTTGGCACACCTCCTATATATACATTCTTTGCGTAGATTATGATGAGGGATGCAGAAAAGCGCTTATACGCCACCTATCGTCGTTAGCCAGAAACTAGAGAGCTAGAGAAAGGTGGGGGGAAGGCCAGATCTACTATATATGAGTTGGGGCCACTATACGGTTGATTCCGCCGGTGAGCATATACTGTACATTTATTATACATACGAGACACTGGGATGCAGATTTTTGAAAGAGGATTACGCGAATGCTTGAAATCCGCAGAGAAATTCATTTTGGCGAGGAGTAGGTGAAAATTTATTTGTTTGTTTGAAATTCCTGACATTTTTATCGTGTCTTTTGTCTCGTTATACTTTTTCGTCCTATTATTGTATTATGTAAGAGATATAATTAATAGTATACCGCAGTATTTCATATCGCATTTTTGAGAAATCGTGTGTTTGCGCGTAAAACAAGGCGAATTTATTTTTGCACTCGAAACGAGAGAAATATGTAAATTATACGAGATGTATAGGTATACGCTTCGTTATACATCACGTCGCATAATGCTTTTGTTTGTTTTCGTATAATATAATTGATTATCATGGAAAAAGAATATTAATAATAATAATAATAACGCCGTGATTTAATAACCGGATTTTAGATGCGCGACGTGTATGTTACGCTTTTCTAATATATCTCTCGAGTAAAAGTTACTGAAATTTTCTTCCGATAAAACTTTTACGCGAAACTTAAGCAAAGTCCTATTAACTTCGACATCGTGAATCTACATAATACTTTTATCGATCAAGAAAAGTCCTCTACTTCTAACTGACGCTATCAATCAATTATCGCTGTTTGACTTTCCCTCTTCACTATAACTACAAACCCAAACATCAGTTCCAAGTCTATCTATGTAAGATGAAAAATTTTCTCCACTTCGTGCTTACACATGTTTTTCTAAAATACCTCTCACTCTCCAAAAACTTCTTAAGCCCATTACAAATAAAAAAAAAAGAAAAATTACGTCATCCCCCTGTTGTCAAGTCCATTCTTGTCAAACGCTAATAAACCTTGGCACAAATTTTTTTTTTAAAGCTACTCCATCAAAGAATCCACAACCCAGAGCAAACAACAACAAAAAACACCAACAATGACCCCAACCAAATCCCATCATCTTGTCTCTATATCTCTGTCCCTCTTTCCCCTCGAGTACCTCATGTATATGAAAAGAGCAAAGGCGTCCTCTGCTATAAAAAAAAGAGAGAGAAAAAAATCCATTTGCAAAAATAACGATATACGCAGCGACGAAAGAGGGGCTGCGTGAAATCAATTGTGCGAGAGAAGCTTCCCAGTATAGAGAGACAAGGAGGGAGAGAAGTTGGGTTGACTTAATAATTCGAGGGGAAGAGATCCGATGTATAGAGGAACGTCGACCCTTTTTTTTTCTCGTCGTATAGCTGCCTGACGAGCACTAGGCCACGAGTGCTGAAACGTGGAAGAGGCGGGGGGAGCGTAATTTTATTATGTACTGGTATAAATAAGGCCACGAGGCAAAGACTGTTTTTTGTATGCGGATTTTTCAAGATCGTACGAGAAAAGGAGCTTTTGTCTGGAGAGTGATTGTAGCTCTCTGGGAGATCTGTACACACGTAATTTTGACCAAAAAGTTATTATACCCAGTTCCTAAATGAGCCGGAATAAGCTATCAATCTTATCTGCTAAGAGGATCGCTTGAAATTCCTAATTGAAAAAGAAAAACCAGTTCCACTTTTTCCCTCGATCCTGTACCCGTTTCTCGGGAGGGTCAGAGAGCGTTATCTCAATTATGTCCCGGGGATTTGGATCTATAGCGGCTGTATCGTAATTTAAAGAAACGGACGAGCTGTACAAAGATGGAAACTGAAAATCCGATAGAAGTTGCAGCTCGAGCTTCTGCGTGTATTAGAGGGGGAGTAGAAACACAAATATATAGCAAGAGAAGAATTGGGGACGTTAGGGGATTATATCGTGTTACATCGTATTTACTCAGAAGTAGTCCGATATGATTTGTCAGTGTCAAGAGATAGGTTATGTTATTTTTTTTTTTTACGAAATTGATACTTGTAAATATAGTTTATCGAATTTATTGATGTTACTGACTCTGAACATGAATTGATTTTCAGAGAAAACGAATGTTGGTCAAACGCATTGATCCATTTCGTTTAATTAATGTGTATATACCAACTGAAAACTGAATCCTGCTATGTATCCGTTACATGCGAAAGTCAATAAACGTGAACACGCAGAGCTCCCTCGCGCATTTTCTTTCACACGCTCGGATGGACTGCAGGACAGAAGGGATATCATGCGCTTGATTGGATTTTTCCGATCCCCCTCTCTTTCCCCCCCCCCCACAGATTTAATGAGCTTTAGTGTTAGTATTTTGAGGATGTTTTCGTGTTCTTTTTTTCTCGTGATATTATACTTTTATTTTTAATAAACTTACATCAGAGTATGAACGTTCTCCAACTTACCTGGAACAGAAAGAAAGAAACTTGTTAGCTCGAATTAACTCAATCGCTATAAGTGAACAGTATATAACAACGCATTTCTGGCAACGGCACAACAATACATGTATTATCCAGACTAACACAGCAATCTTAAATATCATCTCAATCACACTCTCGCGTTTCATTTGATCCGGCGGCGTCGAGTAGCCTCTTAACCTTCTTCTTTCGGCATTCAATCACCCCGACGAAAAAATCCCCCGTGAATTCATGCTTCACAAATGAATTTCCCTCTATATATACACTCACATCTCTCTCTCTCTCCTTTTTCCTGAGCGTAATAAAAGCGAGGAATCTCTCCGTGAATTTGTCTTTGAAATAGCCGCGCGCTAGGCATTTATGGAAATAAGCCCTTTGATTTACCGGAGACTATATAGCGCGCCATCCGAATATAAAACTATTTCGCCTTCACCCCTAGAATTTCTCGAGTTCGTCTTTTTTTTTTGGTGAGCCGAAAAAAAAGAAGGTACTGTCTTAATTTTCATCCATTAGACTGTCCTGGGAATTTTACTCTACTGCTTTGACTATTGTTTTATTCATAGATACGGAGAGTGTTGGTTGAGGTTGATTTTGAACTGTTTATTCTTCTTGAGTAAAATCGAAATATAAAAGTCAAGCTACTAAATGTTAATAAACGAAAAAAAACGATTTACAGCAGAGTGACGAACGAGTCTACAACCCGATTTCGAAGAATACACATCTAAATGACGCTTAAAAATTCATAGCACATCTAGATCCCTTTTAAATCTCGCGAAAACCAGCCAACGCGCCGAATTCGATAAATCACAAACGAAATATCTTCCCACTCGCTCTGACTCTCTCGTGAATATAGCAGTAACCAGCATCACCTTTTCCAACACCTAAGCTCTTAAATTTTCATTTTTCAATCCCTCATCTCATTTGCACCCTCTGCTCGTATTTCTCATCTTCCTCACCCTCTGACTCATTCTCTAACTCCTTCTCTCTCTCATCTCGCGTATTCATCCTGGAAAATTTTCCATTTCGCAAACTCGATTGGACTCGACGCCTCTGCTATTCGCGGGAAAAAAAAAAATCCGTGTGTACACACACACAGATGTTATTATGTATATACGTGCGATCCATTCAGTCGATCGCATTACCATTTTCTCGTCGTCGGGATTGATTTCTCTCGAGAAAAAAGGAGATTCGCTCGGAGCAATTTCTGAGCTGAGCAAACGATCCACCGAACTTCGAGATATAGAGAGAGGGAAAACAAGAGCGAAAAGGATAAAGAGATATTTCGATTTAGAGAGAAAGTGCGGCGAACTTTGAGGGAAGACGTTTTTGATTTGTAGCCAGAGTGAGAGATGACGGGGAGGGGATGAAAGTGCGGCGAGGAACAAAGGGAGAAAAAGGGAAGTTGAAGAGATTGAGCTGCAGAAGGGAGACAGAGAAAGAGAGATTGAAACAAAGCGAGAAAGGAAGAAAGAAATAACAAGCGGCGACGCTCGCCTTTGGCGTTTAATTTATTCTCTGTTGTTTTGTTTTTCGATGGAATGGAAAAATCTAGATTTGCTTACGCTAGATGGAACGCGCTATTGTGTACGCTCTAAGCTTCTTTTTTTTTATATCCGCGAAAAAAGAAGAAGGATCTTATCGTCGAGATATATTTTTATTTTATTGAAGAAACTTGATGCTCCGTTGAAAAAAAATAAATTACTCTTGCTCGCACACACACATACCTCTGAAAAATTGCTACACTCGGTCAGCAAGCTCGCGGACCGGAGTAACAAGTCTCGTAATCGTAAATTACTTTTTAACAGAATTAATGGCTACTTTCCGGTGACTTATGACGTTATTTTTTTGCGCCGAGCCAATAACACCGATAAATCGCATTCATCAAACACTTTTTTTCAGCTATACCCTCCCAAATACGTTTCTTCCTTTTATCAACAAAAAAAAAAGAAACCAGCATTGACGAAGCGAATTATTTATAAAGCTACTTCAAAAAAAAAAGCAAGGACGAACCAAAAATTATACTCTCACTTAGACAGTCCACGTGTCGCGCAAGCTTGACCCGCGAACTTGAAAAAAAAAAAACACCCCTCTGAGAGTAGAGCACTCTCGAGCTCTTAATTATCTACTCGGCGCGAAAACAAGCCGAGAAAAAGAGGGAAGAAAAAAAAACGCAACGGCAGTTCGCGCGGCAAACAAGCGGAAACGTAAAAGCTCGGGGAAAAGGAGCCGCGAGAGAACAACTTCCGGAGAGCCGCGACGTGTAAACAAAACATTTAGATGCCGGCGTCGCTATTATTTATATACTGTTTCTCTCGGTTTTATGGGGACACGCGCGCGCGCGCACGTCCGAGAGAAAGGGAAAAATTGTCGACACTGTTTGCGGATCGTGATACACACCAGTGAGTAAACGAGTTGTCAGGAGAGAGGAGACGCGAGCTTTTTCGAGGGATTTTTCCTAATCTGCCAAGTGCCAATTTCTCTGAAGCTACGGTTGATATGGGGTAGTGGTAGTAGAGTCGTGGGGGAGGATGGATTGGTTGTTTGACTAACAAGTTAGTAGTTTCGTTTTGTTTTTTTATTTTTGTAGGCTATTGGGTTATTGCGGTTGTGGAAGGCGAGGGTGTAGAGCGAGAATTTCAGAATTCTGGTAATTCGAGAGAACATTCCTTCGTCATACACATTTTTCGAATTCATATGTTCTACGCGTGCTTTTAAAGTGCAGAAATTCTTCGTGGATGGTCATCGTATTTTACATTTGATTTGTAAATTAGACAATAGTTTACGCTGTCACTAACGAAATATTTGTTAATTCAAACACTCGAAGCTCTATTCAATCAGAAATGTTGAAATTAACTTCTGACGATGATCGATTTAATTTCCGCTCGAACTAATTCAACGATGTATATAATATATCGTCGTCGCAAGCTCCGAATAAAAATAATCCAATACAGATATAAAAAGCTCCAAAAAGAGCGAGAGAGAGAGAAAAAGTACATCGAGAGGATAATTACAATTTTCAATTCAATCGAACAGTATAGCCTCGCGGGCATGTCAGGACATCTTGTCCCTTTAACAGGACTAGCACTTTAAGCCCCGGGCGATTCCGATATAATCCTGCCGCACTACCCTCTCGACAGTTATATTATGCGTACACCAGGCCATCGGAACAACTGCAATATAGCGTAGAGCGAACGAGAGAAATCGATACGTATATATACGAGCCCGTACAATCCATCCGAAGAGTCGAGTTTCGAGAGGTACAACTGATCGAGGATAATCGTAAATGGCGAGATGGTCTTTAAAATGTTGTTCAATTTTTTAACCTCTATCCCGTTTCTCATTCTGTCACTACGTGAATTATGTCCAGTGCTGTATGTTATGGATAATGATGTATCGACAGTATTTCAATAAAGTGTATAAAAGAGGTAACGCACATTCGAACTAAATGAGCTTTTCACTGGCGAATAAATAAACAAAATAAAATCGCCCGACCACCTGTCCCACAAAAAAGCTCAGACAGTCGCCAGAAGTATAATATCTCCCATCGCATCGCCAGCAGAGATCAACAACTAGAGCTTACTCTTCTCTCGTATCTTCCTCTCTCTCTTGCCCCGGAGACACCCTATACACTTTCCCACCACGAAGACACATCGCGTCCATTAAGCGACTCGAACGTTGCTGTCAATGTACAATCTCACTATAGACAGAGAGAAAAAATTACGCCTTTTATTTCCGGGAATGGCTCTCCGTTTTTTCTTCTTCTTCTTCTTCTTTCTCTCCCCCAGCTTTTTTTTTATTCGTCGTCGTTTTGGGGAATTCCGTCGGGGGTTGCTTTATGAGCTTGCTCGGCGAAGTGCGAAGCGACGACGCCACTGGCCGATTTGTTCACGATAAGGGAATTGAATTTTCGGGGGAAACGTTGCTGCTGCAGTGGCAGTTTGCGAGGTGCTTGTATTATTCCGTATACTGCGCGCGCGGGGTGACCCGAGAGCTTTTGGAGATGAGGACGTTGTTTATGCTTATGGCGCTGTTTTTGTTGCGGATGAATTGTTGGCGGCTGCGTTGTATTGAGTGGCTTTCGTGTGTTTTGTCTGGCGGTACGTATTATGGGTAAACGCGCTGCGTAATGTTAATTCATTTGATACGGGTTACTTATTTTTTAATTCGATGAACGATGTTTGGTTACGGGGTATAATCAACTGTATAGTCTAATCATTCAATTCCGCAGGATTGATTATCAATTGTTACCGTTGGCAGAAAGTTTACGCTAAATGTATTCATTGTATGTTGAATAATTATCACATCTCGCGTGCTGATTAGCCTCGAAACTACATTAGTTGATTGTGTCGTTATTAATGGAACATTTAACAGCCTATAATGAGCTCATCTGTAATTTGAGGATTAACACAAAATATTATCGTTTCAAATTAATTCGCATGAATAAAGATGAACTATGAGCTTTAATTGAAATAATATTTAAGTAGCGACGGTCGGCGTTTAGTCAGACGACGAATAAACAAGAGTCCACTAAACGACGATGATGGAAATCGAAGAGAGATTAAATTTCATAATCCTTCTTTAAATATAAAACGGCGAATTAACGCACAATTCCACGGAGATATCAGCTGAGCGATAAAGTTGGCGAATGCAAAAGGAAGATTCATCGAATATCGGCGAAATCGATGGAAATTTTTCTCGATAGAAAATTCCAAGCTGGTTAAGGATTCAAGGCGAGGAGCCTCTCAATCATTAGTTCCGCGGCTCATTTTAAATAAGAATCCTTAAGAATATTCCAGGGCATTGCTGTATTGGATGATCTTTTGAAAAGCGGCTTATTAAAATCCAGCGTATTATAAGCCTTCCAGCTATATAGTTTAAATTAAATAAATAAGTCTCAGTGGGCTCCAATTTTTACACTATACACGTACAATTACTAGTTTCTAATATTCATAAGAAAATATTTTATATCGAACAAAGCGAAGTCTAGAAAAGCAATTTTAAACGTAAAATTGAGCTTTTATAAAAGGCAAGCTCCCAAACAACGTATCACGTGTATATATAAAGCGAAAGCTAGATTTATCACAATAAAGCAGCTCGATTCACCTCCGCGTCTCAAATATAAAACCCGAGAGTCTCGTATACGTCTAAATCTAACTTCATAATATCTCGCAACGAGTTTCATTATACCATCCTCGCAAATATCTCCTACCCCTTCTCTCTCTCTCCTCTGGGATATATCCTCGCGAAATCCGAAACACGCGGGGAAATAAATAATCCCTCGTAAGTCATTCGATTGTGCGGACGTCCCGCAAAGACAGCGATAAATCGCACCTCTTTTCGCAGCACAAAAGTTTCTCTAAACCGCATAAACGCGTCGCATAAATAAACGCATACTGTAGACGTCTCCTTTTGCCAGAAATGGGGTTTAAAATATTTCGCAAGCTATACTGCAGTTTAAAATTCAATTACCTTCGGATCTTAATCCATTTTGAATAAAAATGAGGCCGAGAGAGCGCGACTTAAATGACTTGGAAATAAAGACGGCAATTTGCTCGTCGTCGTGATGGAACGAAAGAGAGAAAAGTGTATATATGGAGTGTGCAGTGATGCTGGCAATCGATTGTCCTCGCGCGCACAATTCCTTTAATTCTGCGAGTTATTGCGCTCGAGAGTAGCCTCTGCTGCTATTTAGAGCTATATAGTCGCTGCACGTTCTATCTAGGATAAAAAAAAGGGTCGAGGCTCTTCCTAAGTTTCTTTTAGCGACAAATTGACTTTTGTCACGATGCCCTGGATCAAGTCAAACGCGGCTGCGGGAATGTTTCGTTATAGTCGTTGGGATGAGAAATTCATTTAAATTGAAGTTCTTTTACAGGATTTTTCCTACTTAAAATTCAATATAGACGCGTATGAAGTATAAAATGTTTTATCGCTCGTAAAGCGAATTTTCAACAAGCAAACAAGCTCAGGCATTGAAAGCCGTCTCGTAGAGAAACATGTAAATTGATGCACATGACTATGACGCATAAAGTGTATATACACGTGCACTTTGTCGTGGCATTGTATTTTCGCACGGTTTTGTCCTGGGATAAAGGAGATGTTCTGCCGAGGTATATTTTGAGGTAAAAATTCACTTTTCAGAAATACGAAATCCCTTGCAAAATCCGTAATCCCCAAAGGAAGCTCAGTCCCACAAAAAATTGCCGGAAACAACTTCGGCGCTGTTTTCACGAAGTTGCACGCAAAGTTCGATCGTAGTTCTTTTTTACCGTCGAATCGCCCTTCGTCTGATATATCATAGCTTCAGGTGCGGAGCGTCGATCATTAGCGCGACGTCGTTAGTTTAATCGTCGAAGTTGGGCACGACGACCTTATACAACTTTCGGTCAGATTCCGGCGATTTGCCGCGATTTCGGAAAGCAAAAACTATGACCGACCGACTACATACGGTTGCTTAGGCTGGGGTGAGTTTTTATGTTGGGAGAGAAACGCTTAATCGTGTGGGTATAATAGAGCTGATTTTTTTAGGAGAGAAGTTTGATGCTTTTTTTTTAAAGATGTTAATCATCATAAACTTCGCGGTTTATTGTTCGAGCTTGAATTTAATTTTGAAATAAATAACTCCTAGAAGATATCTTTTAGAGAGAAAAAAATGGGACGTTTAATAGACACTTCTATATATATATCCTGAAAATTTCCACCTTTCACTGCGTTATTTCAATTGTCTGACTCCCTCCCTCTCTCACTCGGACTTTAATAAGATGTAACTCACTTTTCAAGCGTCTCCTTCGCAGACAATGGAATTAGAGCTTGATTGATTACTTTTAAAGAGGATAATTTAACATTCCACCTTGAATTTTCGTTCCGTACATTATTATAATAGTATATATAAAAGCATAATATAAAAGCTTATTCATCTTGCTCTCGTAAAATTGATATTCACATATACGGATATCAAATTAGGTTAATCGCAGTACAAAAGGCGCAGCACAGCTAATACAATGCTTCCACTTCGTATTGTTGCAAATTAATTTGAAAAAAATACTCGTATATCATAATACAATATTAAATCCACTAATCTTTCCGCTACTCTTATCCGCATGAAAATAAAACAAAGCTAGATAATACTCCAATAGGGCACGTAAGTATACCGTAAATGCCTCTCGTATCTCCATAAACGAGCTTTTCAAGCCTTAACGACCTCGTCAGGCTCTTAAACGCGACTCTTCCTACCTGATTATCTCGGTCTCCTTTACCCTAACACTCCACGTTAATTACTTATATGCATTAGATGCCTCTCAAGACTACAGAGCGTGAAATTCATGTGCAATCATTTAGATTCATCGTTAAACCAGATTTCTTAATTTTTTTTAAGAGCCTATAACATAAGTAATTAGAGAGACATTTTAAAATCGACTAACCCAAGCATCATCAATTACGAAATGAGCTCACCCCTCAATCGACCGGCGCAAGCTCGTCGACTTCCGTATACACACTCTGTACATGTGCGATTCGGGTCGGCAACTGTGGAGGTCGGCCGTTTGTCAAGCGCCGCGTCGCGACTTAATAGCGGACATGGATTGCGCCCTGACTGTCTGGGACAAAGAGATGACGAGATAACACCTATACTGTTTCTCTGAGGGTTTGAAAAAAGAATTTGAGATATGCATTATTATATTTCATCTCCTCATCCGTTTTCCAAATAATAAAACCGTCTGACTATATTCCGACTGAACTACTTAAAACCCAAAATCTACGGCATCCGGATTATACCAACTCCGGCATTCCACTTCTCAGCTATCGATTCCCCCACCGCAATATCAAAATAATAATAATCCAAACCGTTCAAATAAACAGATCAGCCACTGATGCGATTAGCCTAATTCTGCGCCTATAACATAAACCTCAGGAATTCTATCTCCCACACACACACACACACACACATACGACTTATCATATCCCCTCGTATATATATAACTTCGGCTATCGCTGCTTGGAGCAATCATCGCGATAAATAAGGTCTCAAACACCGTCCACAAGAGGGAGAGGCAACATGACAAAGGGGTATTAGTGTCCGAGAGAGGTGCTAACGCCACTGCGGCTGCTGCAGGCATTCCAATAAGCCTGGCATCGATTTCACCTTAATCACCAGCGGCGTTTGCTCCTTTTCAAGCCTCCCGTGTGTTGTTCGAGAGAGATGCCATCGAAATGTCTGCGTCGTCTCTCTTGACGCAGTTTCTCACTGAATTTCCGCGATACTACTGTTGTTGATGCTGCTGGATTGGAATGAAACCGAGCGAGAAACTAATGGTCTTATTAGGCCTTGAAATTGGAGTGTTACTTGGCGCTTGAATTTGCATAATTACTTCTCGACTATATGTGTTATGCTTGTGGGGTAATCGAGTGCTTTCAGGAGATTTATACTGCAGGAGTTCGTTTTTCAGAATTGCAAGCAAGAAGCCTCATTAAAGCTTCAGTCCGTCAGGTTCATAAATCAGTCGTCAGGCAATAATAAATTCACCGCGACAAAATGACCTGCGGGCTCAAGGCCAAAGCTCGATGAGTAATCAATCGAAAATAAAAAAAGCGCGCTATTTTCGCATCGAGCTAATACTACTACTAGTTTGAGATCGATATCCCTCCTACAATCGACTTCTATCTTTAACTAGCCGAGTTGGTATAGAGGAAGACTTCATAAATTTTGATTGTCAGACAATAAATCGAAAGGCGAAATGAGTAGACGAGACAAATGTATGATACGCTTGTAAGGATAGATGTTGGGAACGATGCATATCGAATGAAAATTTTTGCCTGGAATGACGATTGAAATGCGGAAAATAAGGATGTCGATATATATAAAAGACGGCAAAAATTCGAATCGCAGTGGTATATATCGAGAGAAAGGACGATATGTTGAAAAAAAGTGGTGGGGGAGTGGAAGGTCACGTTGGAGGAAAGGAGACAGAGATGGATGAATGCGTAAGGTATGAAAGAATCTTGTATTTTGCGCTGGTGAGTGACGCTATGGTAAATGTACGAGTAAAAACATTCCTTTTTGGTTTGAATTTATTTAAAGTAACGATGAAAAATGATTAAAGCGGTGGACCGGAATAAGAGAATAGTAGGTAGGTCTGATCGTAAACGGATTTTACTACTGAAGAACTGTCTTTCTCTATGAGTATACTACGAATTTCTTCGATAGATTTCACTGTTTTTCCTCTGACAAATATTTTCAACGAAACAAGCTTTTATTTCCTGCTTATTATCAATTTCCAAGAACGACTTGCACTTATGTCAGTAAATAAGAAGAAACCGCAACATTTACGAGGAAAAGTATATCCTCCTACCCCATCATACTTTTATGATTCGCAGACGTTTCCTCTCTAATCAAATGCCTGAATCTCCTTTGCCGAATTAAAGTGCGAAAAGAGATAGCCTACTGAATTCTTGAAATGCCTTGATCAATAGCGTTTCTCGCAAAGGCTTTTCAGACACTAGAACTGGCTGGTAGGAGAAGACAGAGGGAAACATTTTTCGTGAAATATTTCAGCGTACTTTATCGAGGCGATTCCCGATTTTCGGCCAGAGAAAACTGATCTTCTCTGTTATTACAAGCCTCGTGGAAAAGTATATAAGCGTAATATACCTCTTCTGAAGTGTGCCTTTTATTCTGGGTATGATGTCTGGGTAGGTGTTACGATTTTTTTAAAGTGAGATATGTCAAGTGCTTTTGTATGAAAGTACGAGTTTCGAATAAGCGAATCGGTTATTCTCTCGGATACTTACGTCAAAGCTTTATACATTATCGTACAAGAGTTTCGAGTGTCACAGAATTTCGCATGATTGCGTATCTTTTCAATTTCTTTTTATCGGTGAAGGGATCGACACGTTTTTTTAGAGTCGTAAATTTTTTACGCACACAGGCATTTATCATCTCCCAAATGGTTTTTTAGACTTTTATACTGGATATAAATCGAAGTGGAAATTATGTGCAGAGTAGAGAAAGAGAGAGTTATACAGCGTAATGAATATACTTTTTTCTCATCATTTCCAAATGTAGTTCAAGTTCGTCAATTAAAAACTTATCTTCGCACTGAAACACTCGCAGTCTGTTCATTATCGCTTGTCTCTTTGTATTGCATTTGATGTGGAAAAAAAAATTGAAGACGGCTAGAAACGCAATGGAAAATTGATTCTCTGGAAGTGCACTACAATTACGAGGCTACTATTTTCGCTATCGAGAAAAGTTAATTGAACAGCTGCATCCTCTCGATCGTTTTCTAAATCGAGCTTTATGGATGAGTGGAAACGTTCGAGCAGCGACATGATGTAAAATTATATTTGAACCTCATTAATATTACAATTTTGATATTAACATTGAAATTCAAAGCACACGTGTCAACTTGACATTACCTTGTAATTATGGATTATAATTAAGCGACGGTTTGTAAATCAGAGAATCACACGTTGTAACGCAGCTTTCACGTACAGACGACGTATTCTCGGGTATATGTATGCCACAATAATTTTGATTTGTAAACGTGAGAGACAGAATACGCAATTATGAATAGTTCATCCAATATCTGAAATTACTAACGGTAAAACAAATACAATCAATTCCACGTATATATCGCTTAATGAAATATATCATTACACCTCATAAAAAATTAACAAACGCTCAAAATAAGTGTCCTCTTAAGCGACACGACTTTAAAACTGCAATCGCAGCATCGGCTCGAGCATTTCCACGACAAGCTCCTCAGTCGGCACTTAATGGAGGGAACGTTAGCCCGAGCCATTATCTCGCCGTTCGAAACTCGAAACAGCGATAAATTAAAAGCTCCGCGACAAGTCTCTAGCCGAGGAGTAAAATGAAAAAGAGATAAATAGGGGATGAAAAAAAGGAAAGAAAGATAGAGGGAAACAAGCCAATGGCGGGACGCTCGGTATTATGGAGCAGACTCGTAAATCGCCCGGGAGTCTCTGTCGTCCAGACACGTGACAATGGGATTATTATATACTGTGCTACGCGCTCGTGACGCGGCCGAAAATGAATCAAGGTGGAAGAGATGGTCCAGAGAGTGAAAAGAGGAGGAGGATACCACGTGAGGCGAAAATACGAGCTTTTTGGGGTTTTTAAAATATATAGACGATAATTTTAGTCGGTTATATCTTGATGACCCAGTTTCCGTGTGATTATTATTACACAATATTCTGCAAAATTAATTCCATACACCTCATCAAGCTCGCAGTAGATATATTTCCCGGAAATCACTCGACTATTTCAGTATACGAAAAATATTCGCAAAACTTCATTCATCAACGGCAGAATCTCGAGCTCACCGAGCAAATCCCTTCATTCAAAAGGTAAGTAAACCATTAACAAAGCTCACCTACAAGCCATATCCCGAATTTTATATCCCCGCAACGGTCACAGCTGTCCATATATACATATATATAGGTGCACACGTGCGTGTGATACAGATGCGCGATAAAGACAGCGAGCGCGTGAGAGACAAAGAGGGTCAGATTATTGTGGGAAGCTGCAGCGAGATATAGAGACACCACGACGACGACAACGAGAGCTAGATCGTAAATTCGTGCTCTTGACAGACGGAGCATTACTTTGGGGTTGCGCGCGACGCGATAAGAGTCGACGTACGTATATGTATATAGATATATATTCTAAAGCTGGAGACTTACGCTCTGGCCTTATTATGATTATTCGCGGCTTGTCGCGTGTGAAGAAATTGCATGTTTCGTGTAAGGTGTGTGTGCGTTTTGTTGTCGTTAATTGTGAGCTTTTTGTTGGAAGGAATATAATCGTGCTGAAATTTAATTATTAGAAGCTTGCGTGCGATTGTTCAAACTGTATGACGCTGTAAGATTTCTACGTTACAGGTATATGTAATATAATTTATCGTAGGCGAAATCTTATTGATGACTTTGCAAATTTATGGAACGACTTTGACCCAGTTTGATATTTCGAAAGAATAACACTTCTTCATTGCAGCAGTTCGTTTTCTTTTTTATGTATTAGAATTGCATATTTCCATCGCACATTAACGATCTAGTCTCAAACGGATAAACGTACAGCTTTCGATTAAAAAACGCAATCATCATTTTTCAAGCGTCCTTTCGATTTCCACAAAAGGTATATGGAGTGACCACCGCAGCTTCAAGTGCGCCCTTTTCGTAATGTTATTTGTAGGGCAGTTCTATTTACTGTAGCTTTTGTAGTTCTCGAGTGTAACAAACGCAGTGTAGCATTACGAAAAATTCTTTCGTAGCATGTATATACCGTTGTGTGTCGTATGAATTTTTTGAATAATTACAAGAGTAAACAACACGTCGTGATTGGGGAAAATTCCGATGAAAGTTTTTCGTCTATTTTTCAAGCACACGTCTGTACATCTACTCCAAACAAACAGATCCGCAGTGGCACTTACCCGGGAAAAACGAGCGTAAATATAATCAAACCCAACAGAGGAGCAAATTTAGTCACCGTCGATCCTAAACAAACATTGTAAGTCGATGATTTAGTGCACATTCTGATAAGAAAAAAAAACGTTTTTGGTTCTTTCGCATAGCTCATCTCTCGGTGTTCAACTTTTAAAATATTGGTATAGAAGTAGATACAAAAACCGAGATTCATCAGCTGCAAGAATAAAGTCCACTTACAGCAATTGACATTAATTACTTGATAAAACGTTTACCCATCAAGCACAGCGTACGCAGTACCGCTTCGCGAAAGTGAATATTTGAGTAACCAAAGGTGCCTATACTGCAAATGAACTTAAAGCTAATAGACTTGAAACTCTGTGAATTTACTTTCAATTGCAATATCCGTCTAGAATAGTCACAAGAAAAACTCAAGATATAACCCAAAATCGAAGTTCGATCGAGAGAAATCAATCAATTCCACCACACATAAACACAACTCTCACCGGTACAATTTGCTTATTTTCCAGAAGGACGAGCGTTAATCAATGCCACCTTCTCCTCCTCCGTTATCTCTTCAAAGCAGAGACGTGTTATCGCTAACTAGCTTCCCCTCGAGTCTCTCTCACTCTCGCCATCATGTGCGGACGTCGTTAAATCGGTAATTGTGCCAAGAAGCCCGAGCACCACCGGATTACGCGATCGGATTAGGCTCCATTAGGCGTCCTCTGACTTTGATTTACTCGCGCGCCACGACTTTGCTCCGCATAAAACGAATTACGCGTGTGCATATAGTCGCAGAACGATCAATGGAGGAGATGGTGCTGCTGCTGCTGCTGCTGGTGGATAAGGGATCTTTGGAGGGACGAAATTTATTGGAATCGAATTATTAGGGGAGAGAGATATTCGAGAGTATGGAATTTAGTCGAAGCGATTACGGTACGTATTGTTGTGGGTCTGCATATGCGGTGCAGTCGTGGTATAATTAGTAGATGTGCTTAGGGTGTGGAATATGTTCGAGTGTATCTTTAGTGCAGTAGTTATATGTACGTTTTTTTTAATAAATTGGGTGCATGATTCACGTTGTTTTGATTTGCAATATTAGCAAAATATTAAGCGTTATTTTATAAAAAATCCGTTTTAAAACTTTGTCATACTATTTCACGATACATCGGTTACACCGCCGTTGCCCTATAAGCGAGTTATTGTTGCCTTGAGCGCGTGGGTGCCTATCACCACTACACAGCTCACCCCAGGTTGCGGAACGGCTCCTGAGAAAGAGGTTAGCTGCGAATAAATTGAATAAGCAGACGCGCACAGCCGATAGAACCAGGCGTAGGTGTGATGAGCCGACACCGGCGAACGCATTCATCTAGAAACACTACCACAACAACAAACAAATTACACCATCTTTTGTCTTGCTTTGTCTTTATCCTCTTTCCATCTTTTATTCCACTCTCCCTTTCGCAGAAAAAATGGACCGAATCCTGTTGTACTGGGGAATATAGGGGAAACTATTATATACAACTGGCTCGAAAGCGAATGTGTAGAATGATTCGCCACCTGGTCTTACACTCAAGCGGTACGACAGAACGGAATGACGGATATAAAATCGCGTAACTGAGTGCTTAACCGGTAGAATATAGGCTGTAAAAGCTCGAGTGCGTCGCAGAATATATTTGAAAGCCTCGCATTTTGAAAACGAAAACTATAATTATTCGTCAAACTGCAAGAGCAAATAATGCATTTTGATATCAGAATAGTCAATTTCACGGATTTTATCGGGGTCAACTTATTTGTACATTTCCACGGCGACTATTCCTTATCTCGGATGAAAAAAAAAAGAGCTATTCCATTAGAAAATCACTTTCGCTCAAGATGAGTCAAAGTGACGACGCAGCTCTCGCTTCCGAGGAAGTTTTCAAGTATTCGCGCGCCAGTCGCATTTTCCTAAAACCCATTGTGGACGCGCGAGAGCTTTGCATGCGCTCGTTTTACCCGACTACTGCACATAAAAAGAACACGGCTCTGACAATGAAGTTGCACTTTGCTCGTCGGCGTTGACCCTCGAAAGCCTGAAAGCCTAGGCATTGAAATGCTTTTGAAAAATTTTTAATTATCGGACGTAAAAAAACTGAAAGTACCACTATACGGATGGATGTGTCTCGTAACTTTTGCTTTTTTTTTCGTCCTTTTTGGTTGCTCAGTTCATCTAGATCGGAGATTACGTACTTTGGCTGCGCCTGTTTATGTTGAGTTAATTGAAAATTGATTTTTGAAGAAAATTTTAATTTATAATCACGAGACTTTATTGACTTGAGAAATAACGAGATTATTATTATACTTGAGAAGCTAATGTTCACCGAAGTGAAATATTAATCTTTGCAACGTTGGCTACAGTGATACACGAATGCAAAATTTTATTAAAGATTATACAGCACAACAGTGTACTCAAAATATATTTAAAAAATTCGGTAATCGTAAAATGTTAAAAATCCAGTCACCGTCAGTCGAGAGCAATGAAATTAAAGCACAGCCTCTTAAAAAAAACCCTTAAAACATCTTGATAACGTAGTTACAAGTATACGTCCCGGCACGAAAGTCTGCTTTAGCGCGGTGAAAAATGTTTATGAAGCAACTTACCTTGATGCGACACTTGAGATGGCAAACTTTGTAGTCCCTATCTCTGTCTTCCAAGTGCTGACCAGCGATAGTAGTTCCTCTACGTCGGCGTTGCTTCAGTTAGTTGCCAAGAAGAAGTCATTTTAAGATTTCATATAGGAGGTATGAGTAGACTTTTATCGCCATAAATTCCGGTGACGTACTCGCAGATGGTGATCTGAAATAAAAAAAAAGATGAAGAAAATTTATAGTTGATGGCTCAATAAAGTCGTATACTTTGAAGCATTGACTGCCTCGTAATTTTTAGCGATCTTGGATTATGATGATGATGTGGTCTATACGTTTTTATTTTTTCATCTGAAAAATCATTTTCTTTCTAAACCCAAATAATAAAAACAAAACCTAAAGCATCGTCATGACTATACTCTACACACTCCAGCAAAGTTGTAACGATAACCGTTAACCAACAGTAATAAAACACACAGTCAGAGAGCCTGACTCGTATTCAGCATTTTCGCGTTATTAGCTCATATATATATTCTCCAACTTCGTCGTCGCGCTATATACGGTAGCAAAAGTGGATGACGACGGTATACACACACATACTCGTCTCTCGAATATAATTCGCGAGATGCTGTTAAACATTTACAGCTAAAACGACGCGCCTAAATTGGAAGCTAAAGTTCTCCGCCACAGAGCATTACCATATGAAGCTGCGATGAAATGACGGTTTTGGGACGGCTGATGCAGCTGTTGAAATTCGATGGCTATTTTTAAAGCTTTGCGGCGCCGGGTTTTAATGTTATTTTGCCGCGTTAGCGAGATTCACGAACTGGTTTGCGCGCGTTATTATATGCAAGTCGGCTGTTTTGGTAAATTTGATGCGATGGTAAGTAGATTAGCGAAATGATTTACTTTTATAGATATATAGTTTTTTATGCGCAAGTTTTTGAATAAACAGAAAGTTTATCTTTAGCTCTGGAAAAATACGTTATTCGTAGCTTTAATTTCACCTATTTTTTTTTTCGTAAAATAAAAATATATGGTTCAATAAATTCCGTGAAAGGGTACCTATATTCGTCGCAAAGCTTTTGATGTACAAGCGCGTAGAATATAACTGCAGAATATTCGTCCCAGAAAAGATACAACTTTTTCAATACTTTTTATTAAACGCAAAATACGAATATATATTGCAAAAGTTACTAGATCGATCATTACTCCAATTTATCCGCAATATTCTCCCCACCCACAAAAAAAAACAACAATCCCACGCTCAGCATAAATAAGAAACAATTACCCCGCAAACATCCAATTTACGAAATCGACCCCTCCGACGTGTCGCACAATGCATACCAAGTAAAAACCGAGCGCTATTCCAATATACACAACGTCGAGAACTTCCCTTCGAAATCTCGTCGATATACGAAAGGAAAAAAAAATATACAAGACACGTGCCGGGTAATTGGTAATTCCGTTTCGCAGACGAAATTGTCATCGATATATACGAGAGGCGGATCGATGCCGCGGGTAATATTGCGTATTCACTTTCGACGCCCACAAGCGAGAGGCTTGTTGCGCTTGTCGTGGAATCTAAGGAGGATGCAGTTGCGACCGATAAAAATTGTTTGGCGGAGGCGACAACGACGGGAGGTATACGTGAGTGGGATATTTTTGCGGAGGCGGGAAATTTGAATTGCGGGCTGTGCAGCAGCTTGATGGAAAGATTAAATTGTTAAAAATTCTTGTGAATTTATTATTATCACGTTCTCACATGCGCTTGTCTACGTAGAATCATAATAACTAATGACTCCGGCAACATTAATAACCGCGAGTATATCAGTATAATACGCGACTACACAAAAATATACCCCGTGACTTTTCATTAAAGCCACCTTGGAACGTCGCGCATTAATCACGGAGAGAAGCCTGCAGGCGCAATAACTGCGATTGCTACATCTTTGAACATCCGCGCAGGTGCGGCTATTATATATACGTTGAGTTACTATAATTAATCTTCCGCGTTGTAAAGCGCGCTAAAATCCCTTATGATATCACGTGTGCAATTTATACAAAGTTCAGTAATATCCATTACTCGTGTCGCTCTCGAGCTTTTATACCTTGAGCGTTGCGATTTCTGCCGCAGTTTGTAGTTGTGCCAACTGTTACAAATGTGGTTTTAAACGGGGATTACGCGCGCGACCGTCCAAAGTTCATGTAACGCGTTGTTGCGACATGTGCGGTTGACGTTTTTTACGGGTCGACCCTGTGTGACCTCAACATTGTTTAACATATCAACGCGGATGTCAAACATTTATTGCGAGTATTATTTCAGTGCTTTTTTCAGGATTTCGAAGATTGCGTTTTTTATTCTTTTAATAAAAATTTCTCAATATCCTTTTCCCCGTGATGCTCTACGAATTTCAAACAAGTTTCGAACAGATCGAGGTAATCAGTGCGAAATTGTCGTTATGTAAAAAAGCACGTTTCAAGTTTTAAGCATTTACTTGCATCAGCGACTGATTACGTTTTTTTATTGAATATTCCGAACCCAAATTTATCATCGTGAACCTCAGTGTCGGGTGAATAATTATTTAGTACTTGAAAAAATAAAATTTTTCAAGTACGTAACAATTTGTTAAATACCGTTACGTAAAAGTAAAGTAAAAGTTAGGTATACCGTTTTACTTCAAGTCCAGCCCAGCAGGCTGATCGTAAATAACTACAACATCATAACCCCGCGTCAGCCCAACTTTTAACGAACTGCCATAACGATTTTACACTTTTAGTTTACACAAAATACTCATAAAAAAAAGCTCAATCAAAATTGACGCACACATCCAATTAAAACTCTAAATCTGAGTAGCTCATCGACACGTGACTGTCTGACCAAACTGCCGTACCACCACTGCCGGACTGCACTTCGGTCGCCACCGCACTTCTCTGGCTCGTCGCGCTCCTGTAACTTTGCTGTGGCTCCGTGTATTGCATCGTCCATCGATCGAGCGACAGCCCATTCTCCCAACTACGATTACTCGATTAATTATTTGCCTAACTCCCTCCTATAATGTTGGCCTCGAGGGACAGGCCTCGACCGCGAAATTCCGCGTCGTATGTACGCAGTGTGCAAAAGCAGTAGTCCGACGATTATGGTGAAACGGTGAAAGGGAACTTTTTTAAAGGATGTGGTGAAATTTTCATTTTAATTCGTGTAAAAATTACAATGTGTATCGTGAAAATTAATAAATAGTACAGCAATGTTTCTTAAATTATTTTTCTCGGTTTGGTTTTTCAATTTAGCCGGCGATATTTCGAATATATATATTGTATAATATTATACGCGTATGTCGTCGTCAGTTTGGAATTTATTGAAAAGCAGAAATGATTAGTAAGATTTGAATTATTAATATACGCATTACGCGAATGATCCGTCCCTTTAGTCGAGTGAATAATTTATATTCCGGAATAATAATTGCGATCCCGGTTCGATTTCGTATTAATATTGAAACGAGAGCTTACCCATTGAATTTTATACATCACCTGTAAAGCTACAGCCGCCCACGCGAAATAATGAAAAGTTGATTACATATTTCAATTAGAGTACACCGTCGTTAATGCAATATTTATACTCGCATCAGAGTCACGAATTATCCATCTCTTAATAATTCGTCGAAAATATTCCAAGCGTATCAAGCAAGCGTAAAATATGTAGAAATTAAAAAAAAAAGATAGAATCACCGCATGATATGAAAATATTGTCGCAGAGGGCACTGAACATTCAGAAAAGAAAGAGAGAAAAAATATTTCTGCCGATTCAGCGGAAAAACGTAAAATGAAATGTTCCTTCGTTCTCGCGAACTAATTCATCGTCCTCGAGCGTCGCGCGCGATACGCGGACTTTCGTTTGACTATGCAAATCTCGTCAAAAAAGAAAAGAAAAAAGAGCTGCGGCGAGAGAAACGAGAACGAGTATAAGAGACACGAGGAATAAAAAGCGCTGCGGCTTCGTTAACGATTATTTTTCTCGTTAATATCGCGATGACGCGCGGAGTCCGGGTTATTGCTGCGCTAACCGAAAAAATCTTTTTCGAATGAGAATTTTATGCGCCTGATGCTCGTTAACTTTACTTTTTTGTTCTCGATTAATTAATAATTCGTGTGGATTTTATGCGTGAAGAATTATTTTTCGTTCTTTTTTCTTTTAAAAAGGCATCGATGACTTTTATGTAAACTCGCATTTTATAGCTCCGGATGATTAATTACAGAGTTAAATCTCATGTTCGCTAAGCCGGGCTTGATGGAATTCGCCATAATTATCGGATTTCAAAATCGATGTTAATGTTAATTAATCTCTATTAGAGCCTTAATTATAAACCTCCACTAAATTACTAATAATACTTTACATCAATTTCACACGTAATAATAAAATAGTACATAAATACTAATAGCTTAAAAAATTAACGAGCCTTCGTTAAACGAAAAATTTCTTTTCGCGCACGTCGACATTTATGATGCGCGCATGCATGGATGCAAAGAAAAGCGAATCGCGGCTGTAAAAAGGCTGCCGGTAAACGGCCCATCAGAGCTGGGGATACCAACGAGCCGATAATTAATTGTCACGCTGACGGCGTCCGTTAATTATCACGACGATAACTCCAAACCGCGCGCGAAAATGGAGAGAGAGAGCTTTAATTGAAGCTTTTCAGTTTTTTTCTCTCTGTCTTTTCTCGTCTCTTTTACATTCGTTAGCTGCGCTGTATTATAGTCCGGGAAACAATGAGGCGGCGATGTTTTTTTCCGGGCCAATAAAGAGCGATCGTGTATAATATCTGGGTGAGTCATTTTAATTGTGCCCTGATGCATAGAAGGAAATCTACTTATGCATTGGTACTGAGTGATTTGAATTGCGGGTTTGTCGAAAGTCAGGAATTAAAATTGTTTTACGACGTGTTGGAGAAGTTTTTGTATTTCTAATCAGTTACTATTTTACGTCACTGGATCATCTATAATAGTGATTCTATGATTCTCCTTTTCTAAATAAATGTCACACACGGCGGTTTATAACTTCAACACTGATATACAAGTAGGAATGACTGGTAATAAGTTCTAAACAATTATATATAACGTCCCTGCTACTTTTCAATATTAAAAAAGTTTTTTAATTTAAATTGAAAAATTGCTCGTCAAACATATTCACCATTGAATTCCTTTCATAATTATCTTAGGATAATTTAAAAAAAAAGTGCAGGTTACTCGACCTACATTTTATCTAAATTTTTTCAAACTGAATCTAAAACTCTTGCACAAAAAGATGTATAATTAATACTTTCAGAAAAGCGTGTAACTAAAATTAATTAAAATACTTTTGACGTGGTCAGCTTGGCAACAAAAAAAAACTCTCTCTCACGGGAAGAACTCTTTGAACTGGATAATATTCAATTTTCCTGCCCCATCTAATAAGAAAGTATAAAATTCAGCATAAAACGCAATAAAATTCGATCAAACGACTCGTATATATTTACCGTCAAAGAAACTTCATTTTTGAGGCTCCACAAAACGCGATTTCAGCAGAAAAAAAAACGTCTTTTCCATATCTGCGATAGTTTAATCAATCTGTGCAGCTCGACTCTCTTACTCAGCTATTTTATGCATTGAGTCATTTCTTACAGAAGCTCAAATACGGCTCTTCGTACATTCTCTTCGTTTATGCTCCCCTTTGGTTATTTGACGGGGTCGATAACCAGAAATAATGAAATGGTTAAGACGTTATGACGTCAGAGGAAAAACATCTATAGGGACGAGTAAGTAGTGGCTTGCAAATTTTATTGCGATTTCCGGGGTTCGCTGTCGAGATAGAGTTACTCTCGTATAAGAGTCTTCCATTAATATTTTCACGATGAGATTTATTTATTACTAGAGAAACGTTTCCTTCAAAAAAATTGCTCAGCTAACAAATTAACACAACCGCGGCATCAAATTAATATTACAAATTACTTGCGGTTTTTCCTCAACCGCTACAAAAGCCTCTACCGCCACAAGCCTATATACCACACTTCGTACCGCAAAAAAAAACGCAAGCTCTCATATACCTTACGTTTAAATTATACGAAAAACATATTCCACAGGATTTATCAAGCGTCAAGATCTCGATAAAACAAATCAAGCACGAATTCCTCGACACCCACTGCGTATAACACTCATGTAAATACTTTCTAAAGCTCGACTTTTTCTCCTACATATATCGTAAAATTCGCAAAATTCAGTGCGGTCCGGTTACTCCCAAGGGAGCCATAAACTCGACTCTCTCTCTCTCATTCGGTTCGTGTCCCCCTCGATATATTTCGACGTGGGAACAAGCTACGTGTGCGCATGTATACGCTTGCGTTATTTTTCTCTCCCTCTCTAAGTTCCGGCGCAAATTGAATTCCGCCTCCACTGGCCGAGCGACGATGTCAAGAGCATCCGATCCCTGGATCCAGTCCAAGAGAAATAATCGTTCCTTGACTACTGTGAGCTGATATGGTGTGTCTTGCAACCGAGTGTGCCATCAGAAATGCCTGTAGGTTGTTGCTTGGATATTGTGGCGATTTTTTAAATTTGAAATAACGCAACGTGTGATATTGATATCGATACATTCTCATAAATACGAGCGAATGAAATTAAAAGAAAATTGAATTGCGATTGCCCCTCAGCGTAATTTATTCGAATCTATGCATCGCATCGAACCACTTGACATAACCGAATAAATCCACAAAAAGCTCTACATCCTCAAAACGCAGCTTTTTCAATTAAACCTCGACGTTTTTATTTAAAATTACAAGCCGGTCATCTCGATGTATACGCATATACACAATAAATATTCTCGCACAGAAAAGCTGCGACGCGTCAATAATGCAGCGGTTGAAATATTCATCCGTCGTTGAGTTGACCGCGAAAAAGACGGGGAGAAAGCTCGTTTTCGCGCGTCGCCGAGCTTCGTGAAAAAGTCGTCTCCTCTCGCCACTTTTCGGGAAGATTCATCACACCGCCCGACGACTGAAGGAAAAAGGAATGACGCTTATATAGGTCTCCAGATATATATAGAGCTAACTTTTTCGCTCGCCGAGATCCTCTACAGCTACGAGCCGACACGTGACTCGCTTTGGGTTGGATTTTTTTTTGTGTCGGACGGCGTCTTTTACTACGAGATTATTATTTTTTTTTTCGGGGGATCTTTCGGGCGGTGATGCAAGGGTTGGATGAGCTATTTTCCGGTATTTAATGGTGTGTTGCTTTTGAAGCTTTAATCTTTTACCTGGTATTTTTTGAAATACACAAATGGAATTTTAAGTTATAGAAAAAATGATTGTTTTTTTGTTTGTTTAATTTTTGTTGGCATTTCATCCCTTTTCCGATATCGCGATTTTCAGATCAAGCGTATATAAAAGTGCCTTGGGTATTAGAGGAAAAAAAAATACCGTAAAAATGCGAAATGGAAAAAGTTTCTTTTTCGACGGAAGCTCGTATTTTTGTTTTTATTAGCGGCGTGTAATGGATTGAACTGTATTCAGAGCCATGTACGCGCGGGATGCCTAATAAACTTTTCACTTTTCGTGACTTTTCATCTTTTCAATATGCTTCGAATCGGATTGAACAGTTTCGTCGTGCAGATGCCGATGATAGAAAGTTCTCTCTCAGAGGCTAAGAGCTCATTTTTCGATCGAATACGTTTCGAATTTCTTATTTACTCTGCTGCAATAAGAAGTAGGTATTTTATACGTTATTATTCGATCTTCGATCTTCGATTTTAGAAATAAGGAGGTGACTGTTAGTTGTTTTCTTTAATTTGTTCATCCTCTTATTCATCAATTTTAAGACTATTTTGCATCAAAAGTGCGCGATATTTAAATTACGAGCCTTTATAAAAACTCAAATACTTAAAGTCATGCATTACATTATTTAAAATTACCACTTAATTTAATGACAAAAGTAAACAATATTCCTGACAATACTTTGGCGATAAAATCGTCTCTCGAAACAACGCCAATCGAAAATTATATTCAATCAACAAATACAGCCAAAACCCAACTCTCCGAAAATTGCATACTAAACAAACCCTTCCGTCCAATCATCACAAACATTCCGACAAAGAAAACAAAGCCACTCGCAGCCAAACTCGAAAGATCAATTCGTCGCGTGAATTTCCCACGGGATAGTCGCGCTCGCTCTTTCTCTCTCTGCACGGCTCGTTACTTAATTTGCAGATAACGCGCTGCATTTGCTCTCTCTCTATCCCCCTCTCTTTCCAAGAGAAAGCATCTCGTCAAACGCAAAGTTTACGGCAAAGGGGGATATATACATATAGCTTCGATAAGCCACCCACGGAGTTCCACAGCTGGTGCTAGCCTCGCGGGGTTAGCAGTACAGAGCTACTGTATAACTTTCGAGTGAGAGCGAGTGAGAGAGAGAGAGTCGAGGGGGTATATAACGTTACTGCGCTTTTGCTGCGGTTCTTTGGCTTGTGAGTCCTGTGGTTGGCAGTGTCGTCAAAGGGTGCGTGGATAACTCCACTGTGTCCATCAGTATGGGGTTTTCTTTCGATGGGGAGAATATTTGGTTTTCGGATATTATAGTAGAGATATTTTCGTACGATGTATGAGATTTAATTATTTTATGAAACAGAAATACGAGGATAATTAAATTTCATATCTCGAGTTTAATTATTTTTGAAATTAAGGATATAATAATTATGAACGTACAACTGCTGATACTCTGGCTCAACAAAAAGCTCAAAGAAGAAAGATTCACTGTGAGTAATTCTATATCTATCCCCTACAGCAATTCTTCAATAGCAATAAAGAGTCAAGCTTTTCCTATTTGATAGCAGCAATATAAAAGCCGAGAGCTAACCCGACAAAGATGCAGTTCGGCCCATGAATTCGCGTCTATCTCGCTTTTAATGCGCGAAAAATTGACGAGTGCAAGCTCGTGGAATTTTTACGACTTTCCATCCTTGCATTTGAATTCTCGGTGCGGGAACGAATCGCGAATCGTTTAGCCGAGACAATTTCCGCGAGTACTTATAATAATGCGATGAGCTTTCGCGATCTAAAAGTTGCTGAGTTTTCGGTTCCAGAGCTTTTATGAGCTTTTTTATATATATAAACGTAGTGTACCCCGTGACAAATGAATAAATGTAAGGATAAAGTGAGTTATGTATACGTGGCAAATGAATGTGAAGTTCCGTTGGATGCTGATATGCTGGAAAGTTACACTGTACGTAATTAATACTCAGAAATATGTAGTAGATACCTATACATGTAATTTTTATATATAATATACTAATTGGAGAAAAATAATTAACGCTGAATCTGAAAATTATACTTTTCCAGCTATTGAATCCTTTTCAAGCTCTCGCCCAGAAATTTCATATTCTATATACCTGTCAAGGGCGTATATTTCATTGCAGCGATGTATAATACCTCGCATTTCTGAAAGAGCTAATGTAAAAGCGCGAGTTTACGATCCTTTTCGCGGCACGACGAAATGAGTTTTACATTTCATACATTCCGTGTATAATGTTTTAATACGAAAACTTTGAATACTATAATACATCGAAAGCTCAACTCGTCGTATATATATACCGAGAAAAGCCAAAGCAGATCGAAACCTACATATTCACTGTTTATCGTATAAAAAACCAAAAGATTGCGACGACGAAAGCAAATGTACGCCATATCAGAGAAAGAAGTCAAATGAAGCATAAGCTCTGGCGACATTCCGATTCGAAAGTAGTATCATATCCAACGTAGCTAAAAAGCCGATTCGGCTGGGCGATAAAAGTTTGAACTTCCGCTTTACGCTCGCGCGCGGCCTTTTATCGTTCTAGCTGAACTTCTCTTCTTCTTCTTCTTCCTCCTCCTCATCGTCGTTGTGTAGTCTCTCGTTTAGGGACTAGCGGCAGCTTTTTCTCGTAAAACTTTGCCGAGCGTACGTTTTAAACTTCAGGCCTGAGAGGTATATATATATATATGCGAAACAAAAGTGGGGAAATGGAGTTTTGCTTTCGATGCGAGGAGTTTTTATATATACGTATGTGCAGTGCTTGATGTCATATTCGGCGTCGGAGGGGAAGCCAAAGCTTTTGGAAGATTCAGAGGGGGATTAAACGATCGTATAGTTGAAGAGATTGGATTTAAATGTCCTGTTCGGTAGAGTTGATTTTACACGCGTTGAAGAATAAGAAATAGATTTATGACGAATTAATAGCCAGAAATTCACTTACTTAATTTGGCAAAGACACATCACGCGTACGAATTATATCTGGCGCAAGATATTCACCGCAAAACTGATTTCGCTTTGAAAATGAGAAAATGATCGACAAATTTCTCTCAGCACATCATCATCTGGCAGATCTCAAAGTGGCCGGCTGCCAAGACACGTATCCTCAGGGCGAAATGTGGATGGTATAACATATACCTAACAGTTGTAAAAGCCGCCAAGTCAAGTGCACGTGTCGTCTGTAGCTTGAGAATTTCGAAGTTAAGACGGTTTCCTGTGTCACGACGAAGCGAACTTGAGCTTTTGTCGTGTAGATTTAGTTCCCTTTTCGATTCTGTGAATATACATCAAATAGGTGAGATTCTATGCAAAGATACAGCTTGGAAATTCTACCAAACCTGGATAGCTTTCAAGTTTTTCTGTATATAAGAAGCCTTTGCCATGTAAATATGTATAAAGCTCTCGCAAATCCAATCATGTAAAACGAGGAAAATCTGGGTACACCGTACCGCCTCCTTTTGGCTTCAAAGAAATATGTACGTATATATATATCCCGAAACAATCATGTAATTCGCGATAAAGTTCGACGATACAAAGGCTATAGAGATGAGGATAAGGACGGGATAAATGTGCTGCAGTGCATAGAATTTCAGAGTTTCCTCTCGGCGAGCTAGCGGCTGGCATTCGGCGCCTTCCAGACGTTAATTAACTCCAGCTTATTGAGTTTCAGAAGGTCTCTCACGAACAGAGAGAGAGAGAGAGAGAGAACAACCAGAATGTAGTAGAGCCAGTTGCGAAAGTTAATTTAACCTTCAAAACTGGAGACTCCGCAGATTCGGTTCTGTCGCAGGCATTCATTTATTTTTTTGTCTTCGTCTTCTTCCTCTCGATTTGTAATTCAATTTAGCGCGGCTTCTTCTTTTGTTTTAGTCTTCAAGATGAAAAATACATGGGATCGAAGGCGGCCACGTTCAAAAAAGCTCGACGCGCCCTTCGCAAGCTCGCTCGCTCGCGCGCGTTCATGCAAAGGGAAACTCATGTATATAAGCTACTATTTATATCTACTTGAGAGTGATAAAATCGATATAGACGGGGATCGATAGGGGCGCTCTGTATAAATATAAGTATCGAGAGTTAATGCTCACTTTGTTCGTTAATAGTGGATATCAGTGCGGACGCCCCGATCGCGTTGCGTATATAAAAATAAATATTGTAAGAGACGAGATAAGCCGGAGGGAGAGATTGTGCATTTTAAAATTTGCTTTTTATTTCAGGCTTGTTTTGAAGTGTCGTCATATTATATTAGGTGTGGCTTATGGTGAGAAGGGAAAATTTAATTTTATTGTGATGAAAATAATGGTTAATTTGAGACGATATTGTGTATTATAAAGTGTTGACCTTACTGCATTGATAAAGAGCAAAGTTGAATGATAAATCAGAGAGCTTGAGTGCGTACTTTCGGCAACATTAGATCAATTATATTTGCATTTCCTTTGCCATGTATATCCTTCACTAAACTTAGTTAAATGTAGCTTTCGTAAACTCGGCTCTCTGAACTTTGCACTGATTATTCATTCACAGAAGTAGACCTTTATATACCTGTTAATGCAGAAAGATGTTATATTTTTGTTTTAAAAGAATAGCAGCATTATCCGAAATTCCCATTATTAAAATGAAAAATTATCTCGTTATTTTGTGAATAATTAAAAATAGCACAAACTCGAGCCATTATATTATCACGAGCATTTTTTCGAGATGACTATTTTTTTAGCAGATATATTTCGACTGGTATCTAAAAAGAGAATTCCAAAACAAAGCTCACGATCGTTATTTTTTATAATTAAAATCTTCATATTTCCAGACTCCCGAATATCTGTTTTCGAATCTTTTGAAATCTGATATATTTTAAATAAATTTAACAGCCAGCATTGAAATCTTTCTCCAGATTTGAATAGCTTTTAATCCATTGCACGGATTTGTTAATTATAATTAAAACAATAATCCATTTTTTTTTGCAGTCCAACACTTTCGATAATTAAAAACGAAAAAAAAGTTTTGTATACGGAAGGGAGGGGGTGAGTTTTTGTTTTCTCGAATACCAAGGTTGTACAGCGGACGCATTGAAAAAGTCGTCCGCCATTTTTCCGTCGAACTTTTTAGCGTCGCGGGTACATTGAAAACGTCTCTGGCCTACATTTTTCCTCGCGCAAGCAAAGAGAAATTTCACAAACTCCCCTCTCTATATACCTTGTCGTCAAAAGCACGTGTGAGTCTCGCTTGCTAAATCGACGAAAGATTCGTTGCTCGCTTCCTTTTTTTTTGCTTTTGAAAGTTCGGGGAAAAGCCTGTAGTCGAGAGTTTATAGTTTATCGTGTGGATCGAGATGCATTGTTGTGCGAGAGTAAACAAATTTTATCGAGTCTTGATGTTTGCTTTTCGGATTGTTTGTTTGTTTGTGTCGAAATTTATTTATATCCGTATTCGTGGAATATAATATGTAGCATCAGCAATAATACCGTGAGATGTAGTATTTTGATGACTTTTTTTACACGAAGATTAATGTGCGAGCTTCTATCATAATTTATAGTACTTTCGATTTTCGATTTTTTCAATATTAATATCCACGCAGTTCTAAAATAGAAAATCCAGTCCTCCAGGTACTTTCTATGTATAAACAACTCCTTCGTCGCTTCTCCATATACGTTATATCAAAAATTACAAGGTGTAAAAACGAAGGCAACCTGATACTTAGACAAAAAGGCTATATATACACCGGAGGACCAGGTCATACACTGTCTCAGCTTTCGACGGTTGCTTGCGCAGTCCTTTTCGCGTATACACGTGTGTGTAGGCGTATTGTGCTGACGATATGTGTACATATATGTAGTGCTGTATAGAGCGTTACGTCGTGAACTTGATGAAAGCGCGCGTCTTGTTGCTTTTATATGCTCGTATGTATACATACTGCGAGAGAGAAAGACATGTAAGCGAGCAGGAGAAGGGCTGAATGCGAGAGTAATGGAGAGCGAAAGGGTTTTACGAGACTCGGGTACTAGTAAAAGGAGATGGCGATAAGGTCGGATGACTTTTTTCTTCATTTTACGTCATATTTCAATGGAGCTGTAAACCTGTCCGTTCTTGATGTCTTTGTTTCTGTTGTTTCTTGTGTGTATATTTGTTAGAATGACAGGATGTGACTTTGTATATAGGTGTAATTAAATTTTCTATATATAAGCTATGTAATATAATTCTGACGAAGGGGGTTCGGCAATATTTACTTTTAACGGCGTGTTTGCGAATTGGAACGAGGATTTTTAATCCTTATTGATTGCGAGACGAAAAAAAATGTGTTTATAATTGAGCGATTTTAAATGTCACTTTCACTGAAGCGATTTTGGGATGAGTGAATTCTTTACGCGTTGAACATCGATCGACCGGAAGAGTGATTTGATTTATTAAAAGTTTTACCGAATCAAAAAATAAACTTGATGCGATCGAGCAACGAGTAACAATGTATGAGGTTTATTATCATCGGACACGTGTGTCTTCGTGTAAAATGATGATAAGAGTATCATCTAAAATTACAAATTATGCTTCATCGAATACCTGATCCTGTATAACACTATTAAAATGCTTGTATTTCTTATAAAAATTCAACACAAACATACCATACAAAATCATAAAACAAGCTGAATTAGGAGTGAACGGAACGAAGTAAAAAAACAGTAAACAACTGCAATCTACTCACCGATGACGTTCAAAGCATCTGAAACATCTCCATTACTCCTCTCTCCCGGTGTGTTCTTGCTCCATCACATTATTATACCATGCCTCTCGTGACTGCTCAATTATCGTCTACCCGAAAATCCACAATTGTGGGATCACGTCACTGCAAGAATCACCAAACAAAGTAACTCTCTCCCTTTTAATTTTCTTGTTATTCATACAACTAGGTCGCACATCCTCGTATAGTCGACGTAGCACCTCGAAAAAAAAAGTGTAAACGCACGAGTGAAAAGGTCAATTCCACTATCTCTCGTATAATAGGATACACGCGGCGATTCGAAGCTTTTGGCGCGCGCAGAATAGGAGAGAAATAAGCCAGCGCTCGCGTCGAGCTTTCGTATCGAACTGAGAGTCAGAGCGGGTAGCAGCAGCAGCAGCTTTCCTTGCGCGTGAGAATCCCGGAGTGGGAGGCTGATGCTGCCGAGAGGGAGAGAGAGAGAAACTTGCTGCTGCTGCTGCTGCGGCCGCTACGTTGTCCCGGGAGACCGTAGTTATACTACTGCTATCCCTCTGCCAGTGAGCTTGCGCGAGACTGAGTGATGCTCTCTGCAGCTTGAACGATGTTGAGCTTGCGATTGGAGATATATATATATATTTTTTGTGCTGATGAGGGGTGCAATCGAATTTTTTGGTGTGGAATATGTAGCTATGGAAGCTTGATGATTTCGTGGAGATGGCTGACTGTATTTTGTGTTTTACTACTTGAAGTATGTGTTGAAATGATTATTTTTCGCTTGCGAGAATGTAATGTAATTCTGATGTGAACATTATCGTCTGACCGGATCGTTGGTCTGTACTACTTGGTAATATCAGTTTCTCGTGAAATGTGTAGGTAAGAAATAATTCAAGAAACATCTTGTTGAACTTGCCGGGATAATCATCCGGCTTTATATATAGGTATAGACATTAAGTACTACACAGCAGTCTATACGTATATATACATACCTGCGTTATCCTGCAAACTTGGACGGGATATTTTTAAACTTTTTCTCTCTCCGGATAGTCAACTTTTCTTTTTTAAATCTCTAAAATTCCGTTTCGCCAAATCACGATACACCCCGCCTCCTGAACTTTTTTTGCTTCAGCAGAAGAAAAAAGTTAACTTGGAACTTTTCACAAATCAGAGCTAGCGAAATTTATAGTATTCAATGGTATTTCAGGAAAACAAAAATAATAGGCCAACTCTTTTTTGACCTGAGTATATCCCGATACATTTTTATTCATGAAAAAGTCTGAAAGCCCTAAGTGGTGTATACCAGACTATACAGGATCGCTGATAACTCTATTGTCTTGGAAGGAGCGTTTGGTCCCTTGGGAACATCAATTTGATCAGACTTCCGGAGATGCTTTGTGTCGCTGCGTGATACGACATTGATCAGTAATATACTTCGATCGCATGAGGATACCTCGTAATAACCATGATTTGCTTGTCATCGTTTGCTACTTTATTCAAGCATATCCTTACGTATCTACGCAATATTTTACAAGATAACTCCATCAGTCACTATTAAAATCTGGTAAAAGAAGAAAAAAAAAACTAAACGAATAAATCCAGGTGACTAATCCTTTCCACTTTATTCCAGTTTCGTAAAACAAAGTAGACCAAAGTACAGTAGTACATCTCTTTTCCCTTAGCCAGTACGTAAAATGCTTCGGCAATTGATGTATGAATCGCAATAAAAATGTTGGTCCTTACTATATACACTCTCGATTCGTGTGCCAGGAAAGTGTACCTCCTTAGTCGCAGCTGCTTATATATATGTATATACACACACACACGAAATGGGTTAGTAGTGTACTTTGGTCCTTGGATTTCGTATAACGACAGCCATTGTTAACACTTGCACGTCAAACATTCGGTTCTCGATGCAAATCGAATTTTCCTCCTGCGCGCATTTTGGGAATTGCAACGCGAGGCTTTTAAAGCGCTCTTGCTATATATATGCTCGGAAATTTCATACGAATCATTTCGTTTATTCGATCGTCATGCTGTGAAATCGTATACAGTTTTGCTAATATAACTTGATTACTCGTGAATATTTGACACTTTATTGCGATTGCAACTGATACTGCTGTGTATTCGTATTGCACCATTACAATATTAATTTGATAGTCGGTTTTGTTCTTCCCAAAATTGCCTTACACGTCTCGAGTACATTCGATTTTCCAAACTAAAGTCAACTCACACACACACACACACACATTTGGAAAATCAATGCCATTAAGCCCAAGGTATAATTTATCGCATGAGATGATATTATTCAGCCTCCAAAAATAGCGCGCATATTATCAGTTAGGCGCTATTATGAAAAAGCCTCCGTATGGAAATCATCGCCTCGTCGACTCTCAAAAGAGGTGTGCTCTTCGGCTTTTTTTTGCGACTGATCCCTTGGGTTAAGGTCAATGCTTCTGAATGACCTTGCGAGAGAATAGCTCGATAAATCTGGCCCCGATTTTCTTCGACAATAGTCATCACCTCCGCATCGACGGAGCTTTCACTTCAAGTGCATCTCGTTTTCGCAAATGTATCAACTATACTGCACTGCTATATACATGCTGTGTATATATAGTCGAGGAATACGGATGTGGGTAGCGTACATAGAAGCAGCTGCGAGAGAGGGATATCTATACGTATATATAGAGAGACGCGTGCCGAGCAACCGCAATAGTGGTAGGTATATGCGCTACTGCTACGCGAATCACCTGGGTTTGACTGTTCTTTTTGCGAAATAACGAGAGAGCTTTGGTTTTGACTTTTATTGTAGAAATGATGTGCTGTTATAAATTTTATTTATTTATTTTTTTTCGATATAAGATTTGAATGTCTGAGTGTTGTATTAAAGTGAAAGAGCGTCGAATTATTTAAATTTGGATGTTTGAAAAATTGATGATAGCGGCGATTATGTTATGAACTTTTAAAGTCGTGAGATATACGGATAACTTCATCGCACGGGAATTTATTTTTAGATTTGAAGGAACTACTTCCGAAAGTCCCGTTGAAATCTGCTCGACTTGAACTAGTCTTTGCTGTGATCTCTGCTTTCTGCAACTGCAGGCTATACCGGAGCGTTTCGTTTTTCATATTGCGATTTAAATTTTCGAAAATGCAAAGCAAGTTTTCATTCCAATTACTGACTTTTCTGCAGCTGGAAAATCAGCTTAATCGAGCAGTCTATTTTAATCGAAAATTAACGCAGGAAATGAAGAATTCAATATAACGTCGTCTACGTAGACTGCGAACGTAATAGAAATAAGATACTCGCGATTCTGTTCTCGTGCTCCTCCTCAAATCCTCTTTAAACCTCTGTACTTCTTTCGCCATTTACTTCAGTACTTTCCTGCCTGTACACCGGTAGCTATTAAATTTCCGTTTCAGACGGGCTGTGTGCCACTACTCTTTACTCTACATTTTAATGAATGCCTACAATTCACTCGTGTATGTGTGTGTTGTCTCTCTGCTTTAAATTATACGTATAAATTCAATTACAGGGAAATGCAGCGATGCATCATTGACTAGTATTAAAAATAAAGTTCATATCCTTCTTTTACTTTCAACGTTAAAGAAGACTATTCTACAAGAATAGCTTAATTTCAATACAGTCTCTGATATACAGAAGAAAGTCACATCATCATCAGCAGTACACAACAAGCGCATCACCCCAAAGCACCTCCTTTTTCCCCATTTTTTCATAATACCAAGTGTAATTGGACGATCCATTCGAATTTAACGTGAGAGAGAGAGAGAGAGATAGACTGAAAGAGAAATATATATCTATCGTCAGTGGCGACCTTGCCACGCTCTGATTCGCAGAGCTTGAAAAGTTCGTTAGACAGGTCGGCTGGCTTCGAGAGAGAAAATAAGAACTTTGTTGCCAGTCGCCAAGGCTGCAAGAGGCCAGCTCTCTGTGTGTATTGTCCAGAAATCCAAGGAGGGTGCGAGAAAAGAAAAGGGAATTTCGTTGGCTTTTCTGGCTTCTCTCTGAATATAAAGGAATAATGCGCAAGCTTCGATTTCTATGCTGACACTTTCGCTCGAGGGAAAGTATCTGTATGTTTAGAGATTTGTTGGGAATAGCTCGTTTTAATTGGTGTGATTATGGAAGGGACGAGGGTGTTCTCAGTTTGGAAATCGTGTATTAAGTCTATAGTAGATTTCAGGGAAACAATAAAAAGCGTTTAATGACTAGGGACTTTCTCATATATGTTAAATTATATTTTATTTTCATATATAACTTAAATTATTTAGAAAAATTTATAAACTTATTTAGTATACACTCGTAGGGTTGTAAAAAGTCAATATGGCAAACCATCGCCTGAACAGAAAGAAAGAGTTTATCAAGAGAATCCATCACACAAATCGAACATCCAAAATCGATTCTTCCCAATCGAGAAAAGCTCCCATCCAATATACCTTTAAATATTTCCGGTCTCTGTGTTTCGCGTTACTCACAGTTGCGGCAAGTCATGTAAAAAAAAAACCTGCCGAGGAAGTGAAAGAGGTGGCGAAAGAAGAGAGAAGCATTGAAGGGATGAGACCGAAAAAGAAGAAGGAACTTTTATCAAGTTTTCCCCCACACCGGTTGTGACCCCGATCGAAACGTCAATAATTATAGCGCTGGTGATTTTTTCACTCTCGCCTTTAAACGGAAATTAATTTTCGGTATATACACAACCATAATTTCTTTCTTCCTTTCTCGATCGAACACTTCATATCCCTTTCGAAGCGGAAAGTCGGTGAAAAATCCGCACTTGTTATTGCAAAAGTTTGCGTGGAGGAAAAACGAAAACAGCTCTATTGAAAAGGCAAAAGGGGAGTGGAAAAGTTGGACCGCGATGAAAAGCGTGGGTAGCGCGGCTGAGAAAAAAAAACGTATGCAAAGATTACTTTGAAATTTCGAGTGTTATAAATACGATTTTTTTATTAAAATCTCATTTTCTAAATTCCATCGTATAAACATCATATATACGTTCTATTACATTTCCTCTTCGGATTTTACGGCTTCGCGTGACGTGCAAGCTTGCAGAATGTCGACTCTTCCCTCGTGTCTTCGACTTTGGTGCTTTACTTTTAAGTTCGGCGTTGAAGCTGGAATTTGTATGTAAACTCGGAGTCGTATAAAAAGCTTTATTTTTTTTTTATCGTATCTATAATCTATAGAAATTAACTCAAGACTGCTCCCTTTCGAGAGACAATCGATTTCCATGAACCAGTACTAAATTAAAACACCCCTCAACTGATAAAAAATCGAACGATTCCCAAAATAAATTGAGATTTCGTTTCCAACACTTGCAGCCCCAGTCATCCTAATGCCAATGAATAGGATCAGTCGACGATCCGGCGCAGCGATAAGCGAGAAAAGATGCCGAAGTGAGAGAGAAAAAAAAAAAGAACGAAGGGTATAGAAGAATAGCAGTGGTGGAGGTTCGAGGACCAAGAAAAGGAGGCCAAGAGTAGACGCGTAAATCAAATCAAAGCCGTGAGTGTGGACGACGCCGGCAGTTCGCGAACTGAACTTGCGGAATCTCGCGGACCCTGTCTTTATCCTCGCGTGTCAGCAATGATCTATCGGATTTTATTTTCTGGAAAATTTTGTCTGCTATAATTTCTAGTTCTGCCCGTCAGGCTTGTAATTTTTTGAGCTTTTTCTTTGTGAAGCTTGTGGAAAGCTCAGCTTCGCAATTTTTTGTATCTTCTTTATTGAATGTGGGATCAACAATCTTTTTATTTTTTAAATGTTTTATATACGATATTTAATATTAATTATTCAGTGAATACGCATTTTATTGTTGTTGCTTTGACACTTTTTAATTTTATTTAAGTATACTACCCAATTACGGCACGCATTATATCATCATTAAGAGAAGATGCTTTACAATTGGGAGAGAGAGCTTGCAGTGGTACGACGAAGCAATAGAGGAGCAGTAGAGACGATATTATTATATATATGCAACAGAGCAGCAGCAGCACAGTTGGAGAAACTCGTGCAGTAAGTGGCGCGATTTCACTATTCCGGAACGAACTTACTAGTAGTTACGTCAAAAGAGCTTCAATTACCCTTTGCAATACGGTTACTGCTCTGGAACAAGGAATGGAGTGGAATTAATTTAAGCCCTCCAATAATCCTATATACAATTTAGGTGGCGGAGGAGTAGAATATGTCAGTTAGAGAGTTTCGTTGGTTTGGAAGTACGAGCTTTTGTAAGAATTTAAAAGCTGATAGCGTGTATAATAGTAATTGATATAAATATTGTAATTCATTTAGGTATAAACCATTTTATTTTAACGACGTATTTTGAATTGACCAAAAATTTAAAAATTGGATTGAACTGTACTGAAATACATATACTGGATACAAAAGCAAAAACTACAGTAGCTACCACAGATATTATAGTACAGAGCACGTTTCAAACGATATTGCAGATACCCTGTTGTATCCTTTGACAATCTTTGTAGTACCTGCAAATTTTTTGATATTATCAACTGCAAATGCCTGTATGCGTGTAAATAAAATTTGTCTCTTGATAGTAAATTATATTTAAATAAAAAAAAATTACTTTTTTGAGTGAAAATATTTGTGCAACATTTATTATTTCAAGCATATTCAATTACTTTATAATAAATTTGGTTTCTGATTACAAGTGAGTTCGCTGCGTTCGCCAGGTTTAACTTTTACCCCATAGATATCCACACCTACAGCAATCGCTAAAAGTTTTCCGATCTTGATTTGTAGGCCAACAGAATTGCAACCAATACCACCATTCAAAATGCTTAAATTAATGAGAGATCCAAGATGAAGATTAGTTCTAATACAAGTGATCCTGTATTCTTCGAAATTTTGTTGAACAAAAGAATCATCTAATATGCTATCTAAAATACTACAAATTTTTAATTGTCATATGTAATTTTAATAATATTTACATTTTTAAGATAAAATCTTGTAAGAACAAATAATTACCTGAAGTACAGGTGACGAAAATATCAGTTCATCGCCAGGCTGACGTTGACACAGAGTATCCGCGTTAGCTAATACAATACTTGCGAGTAGTTAGTCAAGAATTGTGTACGAGATATAACTATGTGGATATTTTTGCTGTGCGAACTCGCATTGCATTTATACTTTTGTTTATAACACATAGCTTAAAGCAGCTCATGTCAAAAGACTGTACGTGTATACTTTTGACCAGAAATCAGTAAAATTTGTTCACCTACTTAGATATCCAGCTTGAGAGTTAAGATAACATTATCAATCTATTCTGCGTAAAATCGTAGCATAAAATAGATGAATTTCTGAAAGTGAAAATATAAATCTTGGTCTTATCTCAGATCTAAAAACTATTGTAAATTAACACATTTTTGCTTTATACGATTGTAAGATTAAATATACAATCCTTGATAGTATAAAGGATGGATCATTGTAGAGAAGGTAATATTCAAATAAAGTACTTCAGTCACTCTTTTTGTAAAAAAAATTAAAGCAATACTTTTTAATCAGACACGTTCAAATACACAATTTACCATACTTCATTTTTTTTCAACATTATTCGATAGTATTCTTATAGCTTCGTTAGCTACTTTGCATTGCCTTACATAATGCTTTAAATTTCTCAGCAAGATTTAGGCCAGTACTTTAATTATTATTCAAAATACACAAATTGAAACCTTACTTCCTACGGCATTGCGCACAATGTCGGCTCACAATTGTCAGCTTCTAATTTTAACTTTTCATTGTATTTTTTTGTATGAATAGATAGACCGCAAACCTGTATGTAACACAGTTATTACTCTTTTTGTTAAAAGTACAATACAATCCAGTTGAAATCTTAAAAGTTACTTTAATTTTTACACCAAAAGTACCTAAGTTACGACGATAATTAGTAATTACACGTTAATACAAGTAAATTTGTCTTAGCCATTAACTTTTTCATGATCAATTTATAGCTATTATACAGAAAAGGTACAGGATCATTGATTTCAATATCTACTTTACGGCATCTTCACTCGAATAATTATTTTTAGAAAACCATTTTGTTGTTTTCATTTTTCTTTATTTTCCTTCACTACAGTCTGATTAATGAGCAAGATGGAAAATTATAAAAAAAACTATATTGAATGTTCAACGCTTGATTAGCTTAAGAAAATTATCATTTTTTAATATTTATATATATGTATATTTACATATACATACAGTCGTATTAGTCTGTAATCGCAAAATAAAATATGTATACGCCATATATAGCCTAAATAAAAAAAAAATATATACGTGACAAACAAGTGTACAAAATTTTCATAGAAGATGGTCATTTTCATAACAAAGCACTGTCTTTATATAAATTGTTATGAGCTTGTAAAAGAATACCAAAAGGTACAATACAAAATCTTACCATAAGGTAATTACAATATTCGTTTCAATGATACAATAAGATTCAGTCTACGACAACTGCTCCATTTCTTTTTACAAATTTCAACGTCAAAAATTCATAAAAAAAGGACCCACAATAAAGTAAAAGATAAATAACGATGCGAAGAATCGAAGTTCTTAATAGGAAAAGGTGACGTTAGACTTAGAGCGAAGCAGTTGTCGTAGTCGAAATCGATCTGGAGGAAGATTAATCTTTCACATTAAAAAAGTAAGATGTTTAGTAATGCATGTGTGTGTATGTGTGTGTGTGTGGTTGTTATATGTACGAGCACATAATTTGTGGATGCACGATGTGTTAATGTGTACGCGTTTTTCTTTTTTCATAGTTCGCGAAGATGGAGAAAAGGTGCTGTTTCACACCACGACTTATATTTATATATTTATATCACTTCTGAATAGACTCGAAAATCAGAGGAACGATTTAGTCCACAAAATGGTCCTTCAGGTACTTCATCATACCGAAGGTCCTGAAGCGCTTGACGCCGATAACTTTGAATAGGTCATCATCACAGATGGCAAACTGTTTGTTCTTGGGGTCCTAAAAATAAAATTTTTCATAAATACAACTGACCGATATTTGAATACTTAATAGATTCAAGTAATTTCATCTCGAGTTTCAAAGCCCTTTGTTATTAGTATAAAATACTTACGTAAAGTTTCCTCTCCTTGATAATGCTCCAGAGCTTCTTCACGACTTCATATCGTGGCATCTGTTTAGCACCAACGAGGGCGGCAAGTTCAGGGCTCAACGTGATAGCACGCGTGTACCCGCTGCCCTTACCGCCACCTCCCTTCTTGGCAGCGCCACCGGACTTCTTGCTCTTACCCCAGTCGGAGTCAGAGTCGCTGTCACCACCCTTTCCTTTCTTACCTTTCTTTCCGGCCTTTCCTGCAAAACAATGGACACACAATTAGTAACGCGTTCTTACATTATTTACGTACTCAAATATTTTAATAAACGAGCTTTGATGAGACTTTATTTACCTTTCTTGGCGGCGGGCTTAGCCTTCTTGGGGCTGTACTCCTCATCGCTAGCGTCCTCGTCGCTGGCGCTCTCATCCTCGTCGGAGGAGCCCTTCTTACGCTTGGCCGCTGTCTTCTTAGGAGGTCCGCGCTTGGCGGGCTTCTTTTCCTCCTCTTCTTCCTCCTCCTCCTCGGATCCCTCTTCCTCCTCCTCTTCCTCACCGTCCTCAGACTCTTCGCTGGCGGCCTTCTTCTTCTTCGTCTTGCCACTGTCCTGCTTCTCTTGGAGGCACTCCATGACTAAGTCATCGATTTCCTTCTTTCTGCAAGCGCAAATTAAATTATTAGAATGCAGTAAAATTAAATTTATTTAAAACATATTTTTTAAATAAAATCTTTTTTTTAATTTTGATTAAAATGTTGAAGGGGGAACGAGGTGCCAATCTAGTTGTAACGATTGCACGCAGAGTCCCTTCAATTGATCTTGGATGCAAAACAACTCGCTCGAGCACCTTTATCTAGTTTATATGCACGAGCGCCTGCTTTGCATCCGTCTAATGAAATATACATGTATACACACATTTGTTACGAACAGAACAATCAATTTTCGATAAACACATATATTTACAAAATTACTATTTATTTAAAAAAAAAAAATTGTAACTCAATTTACCTTTCTGTGAGGTCGACATCCAGTTTCTCCTCGATCTGTTGCCTGACCTTCTTGGCTGACATAGATGTTAAGTCAGCGTCTTTCAAGATAGCTGTAACGAAAACAAAAACAAATAAGTAAACAATCAAAACTGTATCTAGGAAAAAAAGACCATCTCGTAACGTACAATAGCAAAGGGGAAACCGAAAAAATAAACAGGAAAAAATCGATTCCGTTCCAGCCCCAACCGCTCGCTGCGCTCTATGTAACGCTCATGTACACGGTTATATATATAAGCGTATAGGGCTCGTCCAGTATTACAAAAGGGCGCGCAGATGGTGCGCCACAGCGCCAAGTTGATAAAGCGAAAGTCCGCTCACCCTCTGTGCGTATAGAACGAAATCGAAAAGAGCCGCCGCTCATTCCCTTCCTATATACCTGTATATACGTATACACGAAAACGCGTTTATTATCCGTGTACAGTAAGACTACAGTGAGAATAATATATATACGACTATGAAATTTCTCTTCTTCAACATAAGACTATCTCGCCCTTATACATGCATCACCGAATGATAATTAGTCGCAAAGGGACTAAGCATACCTGGCGCGCGGTCCCCTGTAGGTAAATCCGTTGGAAACTACGTCGGTATTGATTTTATATACAAGCCGACTCCCGAATTTCCGGGTCCGCTTTGTACGTTTGCTAACGAAAATCCGGAAAGTGCTTTTCTAGCTCCAAGAGGTCGAGAACCTGGAGATCGGAATTGCAGAGTTCGAGGTACGAATGGAAGTGATTTTCTGTCATGATTTTGGAAAAAATCGTAGCGGAACGCGCGTCGGCGTTACGGGGAATCGATATTGCTTTGACGTGGTTTTGTAATTAAATTTGCGATTTTTGTTCGTGATTCGATTGAGTTTGGCATCTGCGGAATGTTTTTTACCTTTATTAACTAAGTATCGATTTTTACGTTGACGTTTAACTTTGATTAAACCGAGTATTTCAATGTATAAATCGACGAGATCTCTGTTGTAAAATTTCCAACTAATCGAATGGAAAAAAAAATTTAAAAGTCCTCTAACAGCCATTTAAAAATTAAATACCAGCCGCGAGTAGATCCGCATCCTCTCCTGTACATCATAGCTTCCGGCTATGTCTCCGCGCGTATTTCCCGCGTACTCGAAACAAGAAGCAAAAGAAAAAAAGAAAGAAATCTCCCTCCCGACGCTATAACGCACAAAAGCATCAGCGACAACGAGAGGAGCATCGAAAAAAGGAGTCTCGCGCCTACGCGCGTATATTACATATATATAGGTATATACACATATACACACAGAGAGCAGAGGGACATAGCAAGAGATTGGCTTGGCGCGCACGCGGCGACGGCGGCGTCACGCGAGAAAGAGAGAGAGAGAGAGTAGACGCCCAAGCTACACGGCGGCGGCGGCGGAGCCGAAGAAAGCGCCGCCACTATACGATAAGCTCGTCGCCTCCATCGTTCTTCTCATATATATATATACATACATACAGACTATCTATCTCTATAACGTGTCGTTCTCCATCGCCTCTATATACGAGATGGAAATTCGAAAAATCGCGAAGGGAATATTTTTTGAAGGATAAAAAAAACGTTCGAACGTGTGTGTGTATATATACACGAGCATCCAATGGCTGACGGCGTCGCTTGGAATATAATTCGTACCGGCAACGCCGCACTTTTGTCCCAGGAAAATGTAGATTTTCACCGAATACAACGATAAGGAAGCGTTTTACGCGTCAGAATAACGTAAGTACAGAGATAAACTACTCACCGGTGATCTCCTTGCGGAGCTCGTCCTTGCTGATATCGGCCATGTCTGTCGTTCTGTATATATAGCAATATACGAGTAAAGAGAGAGAGAGGAGAGTGTTGGTGCTGATCAACGAACGTGTCTTTGCTGCTCTGCGTCTCGCTGGCAACTGAGCCGCCAAGTGCGCGCCGCACCGGCACCTCCACGGCGCGCTACCCCCTCCACTTCACCACTTTAGGCTGCGCTCACACAATTGTAGGTATATGCTGTGTTGCGCGGCCAACGAGAATATTACTTAGATATAGTGGGGATTTGTGATTTTCCGAGGGTGAGCAGGATCTTTGGGTACACTTATACCTGCGAAAATGTATAACTGTGGCTGTGTATATAGCTGCGGTATTGTATACTATATTGGAGGATGTACTTACCTGGAGAGAGAGAAGGAAATTTCGATTTGAGAAAGCGTTTGCTATATATTGTGTTTGTTTGGAGCGTTGGTGTGTTTGGTAAGACGAGGATTTTTGGATGATATTTTAAAAATTGTATTTTTAAGAATTGCTGTAGTAGTAGTTGGATCTTGAATTTAGCTTCTTGTAGAATACTAAATCGATATGTGCTTTCAGGAAAACTCAATTGAAGTGAATAATCTCTTTTTATCTCATCTTTTATAGTCGTGTCGTTATATATGTGCACGTTTTTCAGACTTTTAAAATGTAAAAAGTAGTAAGAGAACGACGACTTGGTTTTTTAACTATTTTCTGCTTCTGATGTAATTGTCGACTATTTAAAGTCTGTTTAATGTCGTATAGCTTTTCAAATTAAACGTCGATGAGTAACTGTCTCCTGCTGTGGCAGTCATAATGCAACAGCAGTAAGACTTTTTACATAAAAAATCTGACAGCTTTGGTTTTGTGAAATAATTTTAAAAAACCATATAAATATTGACTATACTGTTTACGTGCATGAGATGCGCAATGATTCATTGTTGCACTTTTCTTATATATCTCGCAGAGTTACACTGTAAATAGATGAAAAATTCGCTTAGAAAAAGCGCTTATAGATACAATATTCATATTCAAATAACAGGATGCAGTCTTAATATTTATTTACAAATAGTTACTTTTCAAATGTCCACGTTTGGATAAATAATTAAATACTACAAAAGCATATCACGTAATTAAATTTGTTTAATTAACAAATGAGAACTAAAACCTATAAACACAGAATCAACCATATCCAAGAAATCAAATCCCTTCAATAAAATATCCTCAAGAAGTAACCGCGCAAAAATAGAAACTATATACACACATACAGCCGCATCGAGCTGCGCCTGCTAAGAAGCATCTGAACTCGATAACAAGCCAAAGACGTATATAAGCATCGCCATTGTGAACGATACCCTAATCCCGGAGCACGGCTTGCCGCGCTCTCCCGTGGCGTCCGTTGCAAGTACAGTCCCCCCGAAAACTCATCTCCTCTCTAGGTTATGTCCCCATCTTTGAAAAATCATAACTCTCTCCCTGGACTTTGAATCGAAAATCTAACCACGAAAAGTCCTGCCACAATTTCAAGCTCTACAAGTTTCTCATGACGCGCCAGTCCGAATAATGCCTCCTTCACATCGCACAGAGCTTCGATCCCGGTTAAGTCGATGCAAATTTTTCACACAGACTGTACAACAAGAGCAGCAGCAGCGCACAGGAGTATAAGCTTATAGCTCGGCTGCGCTGCCGCTCTGGTATACATACTCATGGGCGTCGATCGTTGCCGGCTGCTTTGGCCCGAAAAATCAGCTTCCATCGCGAATATCTCCGAGAGTAGAGGCCGAATCGAAAATCTGGGTACACAAAGTCCGGCCAACTTTTTTTTCCCCACACTTTTCTCATAACGCCCCTGGCGTAATTTTGCGATTCCAGCCTTCTGGCTGGCCTTCGAAAATCAGACTCTCTTATATTGCGCGCGGTTTCGTGTCTCTTCTCTCTTTTGCGCTCGATAATATACTTTGCATCGCCGGTTCTCTCTCTTCTCTTTTCGTAATATGTAATCGTGTGTATTGTCGCTTTATATATAGGATGTTATCTACGTAAGTCCTCGGCTGTAATAATTTCAGCTGCGGGAAATTGTTTTTCGAGAGACACGAGAGGAATATCATTTTTAATAATGCGGAGTGTCGCTTGATTTGCTTTTTTTCGCGAGAGACTGCGACGCAGTGTCTCTTCTATATACACACACTTGAGAGAGGAGAACGATGTGATAGCGTATAGAGGACTGCTCTTTTGCATGCTTTTGCTACTGATGTTCGGCATCGAAATTAGCGCTTTCGATGATCGACGTGACAGCTTTTCTTTTTTAAAACAGTCGTGCATCGACGACTGTTCGTATTTTTGTTTTTGTTAATGACTGTACTCGTTGATTCGCGTCGATCAGGTGGAATAACGAGAGAGAGAGTCCATCCGCGGGGAAGTAAAAAATCAATTATTACACATCGAAATAATGCAGGATAAATTGTGTGAAAATTCGAGCTCGTTCACGAGAGGCTTACGAACGAAATTGCAAATTATCACATCGATTGCTTTCGTATTTTCAGAGCTAATCGAGCCTCAAGTCGAAGCCTGTACGTACGTACATACGTACAGTGTGTATACATATATATAGTATTCGCATCGTCCGAAAACACCGCAGAGGGAGAAAGACAGAGCGAGCAAGGCGGCCGATCAGATGGTTACTCGTCGACAACGCGTCAGCCTTGCGCGTACAGTCAGTCCGGGCAATAAGCGGCCGATTCTCAGCTCCATGAGAGCCTTCGAAATTCGATATCTCCGTAACGGCTGGATTAATCGAAAAACTGCGTGCACAAAGTCGTGGCAGATTTTCACGATCTACACTTTTCTCAGGACGCCCCAGTCTCAATTCTGAGCTCTAATGCCTCTATTCCGAACGAGCTGGGTTCCGCTCGAAATTAATTTTCACAGGGACTGTACAGCGCGCGCATCGCTAGTGTATACGCCTGGCTAAATGACGGATTTCTCGAGAAAATCCCATGTGAGTTTGTCGGGGATTGTTGACCAATCGGGAGATTGAATTTTTTCCGATCGATCGGCAGTTTTACATTTTACTAGGAACGATTAATTTAAGTCGTTTTTCGACATTTCGGGGAGATGCAGATGCGGCTGTGGCGCCGCGTGCGTTTGAACCGGGAGACATGGCGGCGTATAGTGTCGCACGTGTTTATCGTGTCTGGATGGAATTTCGAGTGTTCAGAGGAGAGCTGGGTGTGGAATCGTGTTTGTTAATCGATAACGAGAGGCTGTAGTTTTTTGCTTGGAGTTTTTGGGGGCTTATAAGGTCTGTTCGTCGATGCTGCAGCAGACTATACGTGGGTCGTAAATTTACGAATTCCCCCGCTTGATCATGCGAGACACGGACTTCCGGTTGGGAAGTGAGGTTTGTTCGGAAAAAGTTGCTTGGAAAAATGAATATCGATTGTTTGGTGGTTTGAAAAAATGGGAGATTATTTTTGGAGATGTTTCACGCAGGCGATGATTAGAAGCCTGTAAGTGTCTTTGTTAGAGGAAAGTCGCTGTTTTCGTCTTGTGCTTGACTACAATTATCGATATGTTTTCGAATTCCGGATTTGCGCGTAAACGCCATCTCAAGTGCTGCTTTTGAAAGCTGTTACATGATTGCAAATCAATAAATAGGAGTTTTCGAATGCGAATGATAAATCTGGGTGAGCTTTTGTATCCGTATTATTTATGCGATGATTATTTATATTTTTAAAGTTCCGTGTTATTCTATTGCATATCGCATTTTGCGCGACATTTAGAAAAATTAAAAATATGATGCAATAAATTTTTGTACTAATCTTGTTCATTTTATATTCAAACAATTTCGATGATATGCGTATTTTTATAAAAAAATAATAATAATAATC